>MU191596.1:0-27959 GCA_016904865.1 Pissodes strobi
TATACGAAACGTCGGATTCCAAACTGGATACCACTACTGGGTAGGGCGTAAAAATTAGCCATGCAAAAGTGCAACTTAATTTGAAATACGTTTTTACCTTTCAATATTTCTGTTTTTTTCGTATAACTCCGGAAATATTCGGAATTTTAAAACTTTCTAAGCGGCATATTGTTATAAGCACCTAAATGCGCAATTTTGCCCTAATTTGACCGACCTTGTATCTCATACGGTTTTCAAGTTCCCCATACTAGACTCGAATTCGAGCCATCCTGTACATAAAATTGGATTTAACAGTTTTCTGTTTTCATCACATGAATTTTATTATAAATAAATAGAAAAGGATCTTACCTTGGAATATATTTTTCCTAACTTTTAATTAGGATTTGAGATTGCTGTAGCACGGGCTGTAGTATCCGAGCGGCAATTAAAAACCAACTCCAGCTCAACTGAACGCTAAATCCGTTTAAATTCATAAATGGCTGCCATTTTCCTTTGTTTGATATACATATACCTGCAATGCATCTCTATAACAGTGATTTGCCATAGTGCTAGAACCTTAAGTAGGTACGTTACAAAAACATCACCCCGAGGTGTTTTAATACTTTTATTTAGAAACAAAACCACAAATTGTATTATACATTTGCATATTGCTTTACGGTCAAGATTAATAGCTTCAAGCATTCGTAGCTTGTGTATGATTTCAAGGTTTCTCTTGAATTAATCTCGCATTTAAACTCTTGGTGTTATTATTGGACAGGTCATTTACATTTTTATGTAACAATACGTCAGGCATTCGCGTTTTTAAAAGGATCGAAATCCCGAACTGTATCGAATATTTGTTTTGATTAAAGTGATTTAATATTAATGAACTAATTAATTTGAAAAATAAATTAGTCAGTTATTCGAGGAGATCGAATTGATTTTATGGGAAGCAATAATAGAATTTCTCTAAATGGATAGGTTGTTAACTTAGAACTTATTTGTAATCACTAGAATATTTTTGTGACCTTCCAAATAGCTTGGCTAACAATTTAATGATATGCTTAATTAATAAATCAGACAGTAAACAAAAATATTTGACATTGAAAAATTGCAATAATGAACAATGAAACATTTAGAGGAGAATAGATTTTTTTAAACTAAATTGCTGTGAAATTGTTACTTCTTAATTCATTGACTTGTGGGATTTGATTGGCTTTTTTTTTTAACTTATATGACATGCATTTTTAGAAAAAGTTACAAGAAAGTCCATTGTTTGAAGCTATTCATTCACACAGCATAATCGATTATAACAAAATGGAAGGGAAAGCCAAGAGAAGAACAGCAAATTTTAAAAGCTCAGCATTTTTTCTCCTAATTCTCAGATCTTAAATATTCTTGTAAAGACCAAAGTTGGGACAAAGGAATACTGATTTCGATTCAAAATATATCAGGACAACAGCAGCAGATTTAAAGCCTGTAGCTACTGTATCAGAAAAGTCGTGTAATTCTAGTTTTTATACTGACTAATGTTTTTCAAATGTAGATGAAGTGACCAGTTCAGTATTTCTTCAGTATTTCAACTACAATAAAATATGGTTATAACGACGTCATTGTTTAAGATTTTCGTATAA
This sequence comes from Pissodes strobi, assembly GCA_016904865.1. Lineage (NCBI taxonomy): Eukaryota > Metazoa > Arthropoda > Insecta > Coleoptera > Curculionidae > Pissodes > Pissodes strobi. The sequence continues at coordinate 1,614 of MU191596.1, forward strand.
AATAAATCGGAAAAAGAGTGGTCTCTAGAATGAAGATACATAAAACTGCTGATGTAGGTACAAGGCGAAGACGCAGGAGTTTGGCATAAATGTACAGAGTGTCTCTATAAACCAATCCACAAACATCGCTTACGGTCTCGTGCCATTATTGATAAGCCTGCTAATCAAGTCCAGTGGTTTCATTGTTTAAAACGTTCACGTAAAACAAATCAGAAAAGTTCTCTAGGAAAACATGAAATTTCGTCGTTATCGCCGGTGGTCGATTTTCAATTTGATAATGTAAAGTAATTCAAAGCGTACAACCCTAAATTAAACTATTTAGCATTTTGGAGATAAAGTATTAAAAATTCTTGGGGTGATAAGCAACAAAGAAAATAGATAAGCTCACAAACCAATTTGGCACTTGGATGGCAATAATCTAAAAATGCTTTGGTATTTAATTCCTGTACTTACTAACCATACAACTTACCTTATAAATAAATGCCTGTCAACAGGCAAATTTCCTACACTCTGGAAGGACGCCAATGTGGTTCCCGTCCCTAAAACCTCACATCCAACCCACCCTTCTCATTTCAGACCTATTAGTTTGGGTTAGCCTCCAATCAATACTCGCGTCTACCTACCGCAAATTTTCGTCCTTCGGACCTGCGCATTTGGCAGCAGCCTGGTCTTGTTCTAATATTTCACTTCACGCATGGCCCTCCGCTCGCTTCGCTCGCTCGGGGGCACAACCAGACAAAACTAACTCAAGGCAATACCCAAAATCAAGAAAAATTAAGAAATATACGAATTAGCACGTACGCATGCGTGAAGGATCAGACTTGCGGTAAGTAGAACCAACCACAGTACTTCAACTGATGCGTTGCTTAAGGTTACTGACGATATCTTTCATGTCTGCGATGATAAGAATAATGCATACTTAATTTTATTGGATTACGGTAAAGCCTTTGATACTTTAAACATAAAGCCTTTGATACTTTTAACTTAAAACTTAAATATTTTGGGCTTGGTGACTTAGCATTCAAATTCTTCAAGAATTACTTTAACGCAAGACAACAGCGGGTTGTTTTTGAAGGTGGTTATTCCGAGTACCTACCTTTAACTAAAGGGGTCGCGCACGGAATTATTATCAGTCCTATCTTGTTTTCAGTATATACGTCCGACTTTTGTAAAATGCTCAAATGTTGTTCTCATCAATACGCTAATGATACGCAAATTTACTTTTCTTCTGACTATATGGACGCTGGGACAGCTATTGAAAGGATTTATTCGGATTTGAGTGTAATGCTTCGGAAGCGCACGGGTTGCTGCTTAATAAGAGTAAAACTCAAGTTATATCCTTCGGAAAGCAAATTTTAAACTATCTACTAAATATTAAACTTAATAACGTTATTTTAAAATCTGCTATTGTTTGGAGAATCTCTAACGTTCTATGGATGGTCAGTTGCGCTTTGAAAATCATGTTTCCCGCCTTCTTCAAAAAAAGCTATTCTAAGCTTAAAGTACTTTATATTCATAAGAGGATACTTGATACATATATTAAGCTTAGGCTGGCAGATTCTCTGGTTTTGTCACATCTCTCGTATTGTATTAGTGTGTATCGTTCTGGGAGATTTCAATGCTCACAACACCAACTGGCTCAAATATCACCACAGGACCGACAACGAAGGTAGAGAAGCTGAAGCATTTGCAATCAGCTGCGGGCTTACTCAACTTGTAAAAAGTTTAAAAATTTTGATGCTGGCAGGTTCAACTAATTTTGCACACCAATTTTCAAATTTTCCACACTTTTCTGGGGAAAGTTATGAGGTATTAAATATTTGCTTTTGTCAAAAAAATTAAATCTTTTAATGCTGCTAGGTTCAACTAATTTTGCACAATTTTGCACACATATTTTCAAATTTTGCACACCTTCCTGGGGAAAGTTATGAGGTGTTAAAAAATTTGCATTTTCCCCCTCGTTTGTCAAACTGTTGAAAAATTTTGATGTTGCTAGGTGCAACTAATTTTGCTCACCTATTTTCAAATTTTGCACACTTTTCTTGGGAAAGTTATGAGGTGTTAAAGATTTGCATTTCCCCCCCGTTTGTCAAAAATTTTAAAAATTTTGATGCTGCTAGGTTTCAACTAATTTTGCACACCAATTTTCAAAATTTGCCCACCTTTCTAGGGAAAGTTATAAGGTATTAAATATTTGCAGTCCCCCCCCCCCCCCCCCGTTTGTCAAAAGTTGAAATCTTTTATTGCTGCTAGATTCAACTAATTTTGCACAATTTCGCACACCCATTTTCAAATTTTGGACACTTTTCTGGGGAAAGTTATAAGGTGTTAAAAATTTGCAAATGCAAATCTTTAACACCTCATAACTTTCCCAAGAAAAGTGTGCAAAATTTGAAAGTAGGTGTGCAAAATTAGTTGCACCTAGCAACAAACACCTCATAACTTTCCCCAGGAAGGTGTGCAAAATTTAAAAATACGTGTGCCAAATTGTGCAAAAATTAGTAGAACGTAGCAGCATCAAAATAATTGTGCAAAAGTAGTAGAACGTAGCAGCATCAAAATTTTTTCACATTTTGACAAACAGGGGGGAAAATCCAAATGTTTAACACCTCATAACTTTCCCCAGAAATGTGTGCAAAATTTGAAAATAGGTGTGCAAAATTGTGCAAAATTGGCCGAATCGAGTGACATCAAAATTTTTCTATTTTCTAACAGAGGGGGGGGGGGGACGGTCAAGTTTGCCCCCCGTATAAAAAATAGCTTTAGTTTTCGTTGTGTGGGTGTGCAAAATTTTATTTGCGGTGTGCAAAATGTGTGCAAAATTATGCTTCATTTATTTTTGAAATTTGTTTAATACGGGGGCCAAACTTGACCGACCCGCCTAAGCAATCATGCTATCGCCAGACTTCGGCGGCTTAAACTTAACGGTTGACATTGGTACATATTTCAGATATAATGTTATAATTCTAACACTCCCACTTAAATGAAATTTGTCTTAATAATAAACAAAACAAGTTGTAAGTAAATATGCAATTTACAATAACATATTATTATACCTTACATAAATTTATTCAATACAGTGTATAATATCATCAATCAGCTGTTTAAAAATTGTTTTTGTAAGCGGTTTTATTAAAATATCTGCCAATTGATCACTTGAACTTACGTAATTAACGGATATATTGCCTTTTTCTCACGCATCCCGCACAAAAGACAGTTTCACATCCATATGCTTCGTTCTGCTATGGAATTGATGTGCCTGGCTCAATTTAATTGCTGATTGATTGTCTAGGAGCATCTTCATTCTTGAAGTTGGAAGTCCAATTTCTTGGAGAAAAGATTTTAACCACAACGCCTCTTTTATACCAAGAGCCAAGGCAATGTATTCGGCCTCAGTGGTGGATTGAGCAACAACGGATTGTTTTTGACTTTTACATGTGATTGGGCCTTTAGCAAGCATGAAGATGTATCCGCTGATTGATTTCCATGTGTCTACACAACCTGCGTAATCGACTTCTGTGTAACTGATAGCATCAATATTTTGGATTCTGGAATAAACAGTCTTATAAAGTATTGTTTGTTTAATATAACGAAAAATCCGTTTAACTGCCTGATGTTCGGTCCTTGTAACTGTTTAGAAATCTGCTCACTTGATTCCCGGCGAAACATATGTCTGGTCTGCTGAGGGTCGCAAGAAAAATTAAAGAGCCAACGGCCTCGCGATTGCAAACTGAGTCATCAGAAACTGCTGTCAAACGAATACTAGGTTCGGCTGGAATAGACAATGCTTTTGCCGAAATCCTGGGGGATTGTTTTAGTCCGTAGAGACTTTCGTTGAGTTTACACACTAGGTCTGGTTTTTCTTCATTAACAAATCCTGTTGGTTGTTTCATATAAACATTTTCGGTCAACTCTCCATAGAGAAAGGCGGTTTGCACATAAAAATTCGCGATTTGCAACTCTTTTTCTGCGGCTAAAGCAAGTAACACTCGAATCGAATCATAGCGTACAACCGGCGCGAATGTTTCTTGATAATCGAAGCCTTTTTCTTGGGTGAATCCACGTGCCACTAGACGCGCATTAAAACGTATCGGATTACAGTGTGCGTCAGTCTTCACACAAGGAACCCACTTATTGTCAATTAATTTCGCACTTTGGGGCAATTTTCCAAAGTCCATGTATTGTTTGATTCTAAGGCATCCAAAGACTTTCATAGCGGCTTTCCATTTACTGGAGTCATCACCTTTTATAGCCTTTTCGTAAGAATCCGGTTCTAGAATGGAGCAATTTGCAGAATAATAATCTGGAGGACGTAGAGTGTTTCTGTCTCTTAGCTGTTTTAATTCAACGTTTCCATTGTTAGTAGCATCAAACTATTCATCAACTTCGTAGTTTTCGTCCGTATTTTCAACGCTTTCTTCTGTTGAGGCCTATTTTCTTCAGTTTCAATATTTTCTTCTGGTAGAGGAATATTTTCTGGCTGAATCTCTTCACATTCATGGAAACTTTCGAAAGTTGAATTTTGGTTTTTCCGTCCTGTACGTCTCATTTTCATTGAAGGTTACGTTGCAACTAACCTCAATTCGTCTCTCTTCAGGATCCCACAGTCTATAGTTTGCTGAATGTCCTTCATATCCAACAAATGATAGTTCCTTTGATTTATTGTCCCATTTCTTGCGAAATTGGGGTGAAATTGACATGTAAGCTGGACAACCAAAGATTTTCATGTGCTTTACATCTGGTTTTCGTCCGAACCATTTTTCGTAGGGTGTCATATTTTCAACTTGAGTTGATGATGTTCTATTCAGAATATAAACTGCCGTATTTACGGCTTCCGGCCATAATTCTTGGGAAACATCGTTCTGACACTTTCTACAATTGTTCTTATTTCTCTCTCGGATCGACCATTTGCTGCTGTGGTGTATCGCTGAATACTCATGCAACATTCCTTCCTTTTTGATGACAGCTTCAAAATCTTTATTGACATATTCCCATCTTCCTTGATCGCTCCTAAATACCTTTATCTTGTTGTTGGTCTGATTTTCCGTCAGAGCTTTGTATTATTTGAACTTATTCAGGACTTCTGATTTCTGTTTCATGAAGTAGACTGTTCTATAGCCACTGCAATTATCTTTAAATAAGACGAAATATTTTGACCCACTAGGTGAAGGGATATTCATTGGGCCGCAAACATCAGAATGTATCATTTCACCAGGCTGATCTCTTCTAGATCTTCCTAGGCTTTTATGGGGTTTTCTTGCTTGCTTACCTAACTGGCACGGCTCACAAAAGAATTCTGCAGCGTCATTAATCTTCAAATTTTTGACCATGTCCTGATAAGCTGTTTTCTTGATGCTGTTGCAATTTACATGACCAAGTCTATCATGCCACAATTTCAACGAATTATTGACGTTGCTTACGTTGAGGTCTCCGGCGGGATTTTTACTTTGAAGTTCATGACCCATAAATCACCGCTTCGCGTACCGAAACACGATAAGTTTCCGTCACTGTCGCGAAACTCACAGCGATTTTTCGACGAATGAAAGGCAAAATTACGATCCGTCATTACTCCCACTGAAAAAAGACTTCTTCTTAGTTCTGGATCGTAGAGAACATTGTAGACAGTTCGATTTATCCGACCTTCCACAAGAGCTTGGATATGTATGGTTCCGGTTCCAGCTGCTGCAATCCGTTTGTCATTTGCAATTTGGACCTGCAATGGTTGAGAGAGAGGCTTCAAGCCTGCAAAGCGTTCACGTTCACTTGTCATGTGAAAACTTGCGCCAGAGTCAGAAATCCATTCAGTTTTCTTCATTCTTGAACTTGCTGAATAGGATGCGGAAATATCGCAAATGTAGGCCGAACCACTGCTGGCTTGTTAACCATTTTTCTCCTTTTTCTGCACTCACGTGCCCAATGTCCCCTTCTCCTGCAGAAATTACAAGTACTGTTCTTTTTTCGATCATTTACGCTTGGCTTATTTTTTAAACTAGCGGCTTCTAGCTTAATTTGTAATGTTTTTACTTCGAGGGCAAGGCGAGATGTTTGACTATCTTGATTAATCATTCTAGATTCTTATTAAATTAACCTAGCTGTTAGGTTTTCGAATGTGTGCTTGTCGGCGGCTACTGAATCCCACGCTGTTCTGAATGCGTTGTAACACGAAGGCAAACTGTTTAATACTTCTGATTCTTTTGAACATTTTGCGCTTGTACTTATGTTCTCACTTACATCTTTTAGTTGCTTTACAAGCATTTCAATGTTCGAAATATGCTCCGCCAATTTTGCTCCTTCAGGCATTCTGTATTCATAGAATTTTTGCCACAACAATTATTTTGACATTTCTATCTCCTGCTCATGGATCGACATCAGCCGTGTCCACATTTCAGCCGCAATGCTGCAATTTATCAATTATTGAATCTGGTCCTGGCTGATTGTTGACAACAAAATGACTTGAGCTTTGGAGTTATTTGCATCCCACTTGGTCCATGCATCTGAACTTGTGTTATCAGGTTCCTTTTCAGTCCCATCGACTATCTTCATAAGCTTTTTAACTTTGAGCAAAATCTGGATGCTGAATTTCCATAGTTGAAGTTTGAGCCATCAAACTTTGGTATATTTCCACAATCGATTTTTATTACACTGGCCATGACGACACTCTGTATATAGGACTCGAACGTATTTAGAGTTCGCAAGCACAAAACTTAAGTACACGACTCGAACGCGACTACTTTACACGGAACGCGATGAAAGGGCTCTTAAACCAGGGCTAACGTACCTGGGCCCATAACCTGTTAAAGAAAAGTCTTTTCTGTTATTTTCGATTTAAATATTTAATGAACAAAAATTAAGTTAGTGGTTACAAAGCTTAAAGGTGACTAAATTACAGTTGGCAAAAATCGACGCAACAGAGAGTCGTTTATCATAATATTGCCGCCTAAGCAATCATGCTATCGCCAGACTTCGGTGGCTTAAAGAAAGATAAAACTTAACGGTTGACATTGGTACAAATTTCAGATATAATGTTATAATTCTAACATCCTATAATGAGTAATCTTCTTTTTTGCTCCCCATCATATTGGCATCTACTTCTTTCCTTTAAATCTCATTGATTTACCATATGCCATTTTATAAAAGAATCAAGTTTCATCGACATTAAGAAGTTCATCATCTATACACTCTCTCCTCATATCTCGGTTATTCAGGAATCATTATCGGTAATGCTTCCCCTTCTCCTGAAATTTTCCTGGCGGTGGTACGATGCAATCGGAATCGTTTGTCCCAGTCTTCGTAGCATTGGTACTCACTTTTCCCTTTCTGTTTTAAAATCGGTCCGGTTTGCTTATTTGAATTTTAAACTGTTCCAGAAGACACTATATGGATTATGCAACCCCAAATTCTGAAGCTACAACGTGTTCTAGTTTTGCCCTTTTCGTCTATAGACAAACATGTTCGCTTTAATTTAGATAATGAAGCCCATTACACATAATAAATTATAAAACGTCAAGCAAATAATTAGGTATAGTCGTGTAAATAGAGTCCGATAATTTCCCGTTCTCTGTGTTTGATTCACAATTCTTCGGCCATAATATATTGTTCGGATCCAGACCGTCATTATACCCATTGCCCGGATTAGTCGTTAAAGCGAACTCGTTACATCCCATTTTTTACGCTAGCGTTTATATCAGCTCTTACTATTTATGCTTAAACCTGGAGTATTTTATGTTTAGCTAATAAGAGAATACTCCTTAACTTATATAATTTAAGTTCTTATTTCACTTCTTATGCCATATGGATTTATTTTCAAAATGCTTATTAATGCATAGAATCTTATTTTTAAACTATTCCTGCAAATTTTGTCTAACGATAACATACAATTAATAGTAGATGATCAAATCTTTTTGAAAAATTTGTATGTTTATATCCGACAAATAATGGTACGCGATTGTAACGGATACTGATATTTTTACAGCACTACTCACACATATAAATAATTTAAAAGTAATTGAGTAAATTTATCTTTTGGCCTTTTTCTTGTTTCCAGAAATGCATGAAAAACAAGTAATCTTAACATTTGGACAGATAAATATAGCAAATAATTGGATTAAAATTGTAAATTATGAATTCTAGTTTACATAAAAAGTAATAATAAAAATTAAACTGTTTTTACACTATACAGGAATCCTTTGGTTTACACAGCATATTTATACACCGTTTTGCTTACACACATTTGCGAATTTTACCAGTGAAGTTTAAAAGAAGAATTTTTTAAAATGTTAAATATAAATTTAATATTTATACATATATATGAATGTGTATGTATATGTATGTATATAAACATATAAAGAATAGAAATTCGGTTCAATATACGCGGTTTTTTATTTAAGCGGTGTTTTCAACTAATGTTATCCCCGCGTAAAACGAGGGAGTTCTGTATTCTAATTTTGCGATAATTCAATGTGGTCGGTATAAGCAATTATTTCTTAAATCATTTATGACCAGAAAGGTAGAATTGGTAATTAACTTTATAATTAACCATTTTAATTAATGGACTCAAAATAGGGAGGCGGGGGTTGTATTCGTAAGGTGTGAATTGAAACATGTATTTTAGGTATTACGTATACTTTAATAATGCATGATTTAATTTGTATTAAATATAGTCAATAAATAAGTTTTCTAACTACGTTCAAGCATTCATCCTTTCACACATAAAACTAAACACTTTACATCAGGTTAACTATTAGTAAATATCTAATATCTGACAAGATTCTTGATTATTTGAATTCAACTCGAACTCCTTTCCTTACTTACTTCAAAATTTCACCTTTATTTCAACTAACTGCATTTCGTTCACACAAAATACCTTGTTACTTTGCTTCTGCAATTCTCTCAACTTTACTTCACCAGGGAGCATTTGATTCGAATCTCGAGTACAGAAATAGATTTGTCTACTATAAATTTCCAACCGCCATTTCACCTTCTTCGATCTTCATCAACAGCAACAGGAGAGACGAGAGACGCTACGGCGTTTCTGTCTTCGAGAAAATGGGTAAAAACGCCCAAAAGAGTTCCTTAGCTTGAACAAGGAGAACAGAATACAGCAGATAGTTTCTAAATATCTGTACAAAGAAAATGAGAAAATGGCCCAATAACTTGGCGTCAAACAAAGCTACGACTAGGGAGATGTTCTTGGCGCCAAATTCAAGCAGAGCGATGACTGGATCGATGCATCACGGTTGAGTGTTTGTAAGGCACTTAAATCTAATTTTTCCTACCTGCGCGGAGAGGGAGAAGAGAGCGGGAAATTGCGCGGACGCGGATGCATTTGAGAGTGTAGAAACATGTTCTTTCTTTATTTGACATATTGTGGTTTACACAACATAGACAGAGGCAAAGATATGTTATATTGAGAACGATTAATAATGATTTCCTTGACGAAGTGACAACTTGCTTTCGAGCGATTGTTTCATATAATGGAATCTATTCTACCGACAATCCTGGTTCGGACTAAGGAGTTACTAAAATACAATGCTTTTAATGCACAAATTGCTGTTTATCTGGGGTGAATTAAATATATCCGGAATTTAATTATGGCTCATTCATACTATGGGCATACAGGGTGTTACCACCAAACTATACGGTGAAAAACGATAAAATAGGACAAACTTCATAGAATAGTACATAATATGGATATTTCGAAACAATAATCTATATGTATGCAATTAGTAACATAAGAGCAACTGGAAGATTCCTATTCTATTGATCCTAATATTTAGCATGCGGCGTCAATAATTCTAACCGACAACACGACACCATGTAAAGAACTACCTTCCATTTTTTTTACACAATGCAAATTATAATGTTAATAGTTAATTTTGGATAAGTCCAAGAATTACAGGATGCCAAAAGAAATCAAAGGTTTTTGAAAATAATATAATGTTTTCAAATTAATACTGTACGAAAACTCATATATGTATTTCGGTTAGATAATAATATCATATATAATTGACTAACGACATGTCATTATTTTGGCAGGTTGCCATCGTAGCAGCACACTGGCGCTACCATCGTTGTTCTTTGTATTTATACTAAGCGAGGTAAATTTTTAATATTTATAGATTAATTTCCATACTACTCACTTATCTAAATGATGGTGCGCATTATTACATATAGCAAAAGAGTAATATATATGTAAGAAAAATATGAATACAAAAATAAGGCCGGTTTTTATAAGCGTTATTTGCAACATGTAAAACAATGCGATCAACGGATAAGGGAACCACATAAAAACAATTATTTACGTAACGAACCCAATATAATATTTAAATTTCTGAGGAACTCGCCTTTTATTTATTACAACCAAGACTAATATGTATATTGTTGTAACGGTACTTCAATACGATATCAACGGCAGCCATTAATAGAGAGATACAGAATATCAAAATATTGTAAACGATTAATTTTTGGTAACACGTTTTATTTCGCCAATACACCTTCGCCAGTACAGTTATCATAATTACATAACGCCATGAGTCGACTCTGCTATCGTACAATAACTATATCTACGCCTTATTTCTAATCTATCTATATACTCCATATTATATAACACCAATTCGATTCTACTGCTTCGTTTTCCAGGGTTGTCACGTCCTCGCCTATTTGAACGTCGCACGTCGCCTCTCCAAAATTTGCTTGTTACATTCGGCCATCCTGCAACAATTAATGCCCTCATTAATTTAACTCGCCAGTAAATCAACCAGATCTTATCGATCTGTGCATTCGCCATAACACCAAATCGCCTACCCTAAGGGTTTCGCCTGTGGTTGCAACCTTACGCCTTTTATCGAATATCACCTTTATATTACGCCTTTGTCAGATTTTCACTCGCCTTTAAATCGCCATAGCTCTTGCCTTTCGCCAACAGAGCATTCGCCATTTGCACCTCGCCAGTCAAACTCACTCGCATGCACCTTTCAACCTGACCATTCACACTTTGCACCTCGCCAGTCAGACTCACTTGCATGCACCTTTCAACCTAACCTTTCGCCCTCGGTGTTTTACACCTCGCCTCGCCAAAAAGTCAGCAAACGCCTTGCTCGTAAACGCCAGCCCGCGCCATCAGTTGGAAATAGTACGCCTTGGATACCCAAAATTCGCCAAACGCCTCTCTCAATTTGAGAATCGCCTCAGAAGAACGCAAAGTCTTCGTCGCCTTCGCCTGCGCATGATCCTGGACTTCCTTGCCCCTCCAATTCCACAATATCGGTTGATGGACGCCGATATCTGTCTCAAAGATGACAGAAAGCCAGTATACAAGTCGCCTTGGGAAGAGCAACCAAATGCCCTCGCATTCGCCTGTAGATCGAGAGGTAGACCGTCAATCAGACACGAAAGCGCCTTTGTGCCTGAAAGCCCACACCTTTCGATCAACGCCATTTTATCATGATAATAATGGGTCATGGTTTCGCCGTCCAATTTAACCCTCGCTATCATCTCCTTGAGCAGCTGAGCAAAGTCATGCACTCTAGGAAACGCCTTCCTAAGAGCCGATTAAACCAGCCCCTTGCTGCGCCTTGCAATTTCGCCTGCATAAAATACGCTCTCTCATAGTTCGACCATTCATGAATGTCGCCCAACTGATCAATTTTGCTCAACCACCTGACTACGTTACAGTCCTGGCTGTCAGGATCGAAAGGGTCATTAAGGTCGCCGCCTGCCCTTGCCCTTGACCCCATACAGCCCGAACTGCAAGCGGAGTCCGCCCTATCGCTACAAGCATGCTCTACTACCGCCTGAGGAACGCGCTCACCTGATTTTTCGCCCTTCTTATTGCCCTTGGTACCGCCAGTACCAACGGCCGCCCTTTGTTTCGTCGCCTTTACCATTTCGGCCGCCTTTTGCTTCGCCGCCCTTGCCATTTCGGCCGCCGCCGCCACAATCTGCTGGATACTAGTTGCCAAACCGCCTTTCAACAGCTTATGTACCGTGGAGACTGTTTCGTCTTCCATCGCCGAATCGCCTTCGCCGTGGTCACCGTCGCTTAATTCCAACTCGCAATCGAGCTCTAACTCGTCACTTCTGCCTTCCTCCATAGGAAATCACTTGAAGAACGCCTTTTAAACACCAATGCCAATAAACACAGTTGAAATACGCCACAATTTTTACAATAATCACTAATTAATTAGCACACACTTCTTTATTATTATCGTGAATATCTGAAAAATCGCCAAATGTCAATCCACTGTCAAGGATAGCAACAAACGCCCGCCTTTTGTTATGCGTTTTTGTGATATCGCCACTCACACAAAAAAAAGAAGAAGATGCCACTGCAATTTAACTCGCCGAAATCGCGTATTTGACCGTTCTCCACAACAAATAACACAATACGTAGGTTATCCCGACTTCTGATCTGTAAACGATTAGTCTTTAGTAACACGTTTTATTTCGCCAATACACCTTCGCCAGTACAGTTATCATAATTACATAACGCCATGAGTCGACTCTGCTATCGTACAATAACTATATCTACGCCTTATTTCTAATCTATCTATATACTCCATATTATATAACACCAATTCGATTCTACTGCTTCGTTTTCCAGGGTTGTCACGTCCTCGCCTATTTGAACGTCGCACGTCGCCTCTCCAAAATTTGCTTGTTACAATATAATGAAAATATAGTAAAGGGGGCCACTCCTCCACAATTTTATTGTTGTTGGCAATTTAGTTTCACTTTTTGGTACGGGATTTAATTTTGTTGCGTAAATATTATGTGATCAGAACATTGTGTTGTTCGATTTTATTTGGATTCTGTAATACGTTATTTTTGCAGCGATTAATCACGAGAATTTGCATAACTAATGCAATATTTTTTTCTGTGTAGGCTTATTGTTAATTCATTTAACAATGGATTTTCCCATGGTCCAGGTCTACAATTCTGCGTAGAAACAAACTATTGATTATGCATTAGATATCATAATATGTAGGACTAATTATTAAATGTCATAAAGTAAAATAATGCAGGGATCTGTTTGTTCGTTATACATATTTTCTTCGCTCATAATCACGCAACCAAAAGGAACCTTTTTTGAGTTCGATAATGGAAGCTATATGAGGTATTTACCCTTCATCAACAATAAATAATATTCTTTGTTCGAAATAAATATTTATGCCGAACAAAGAATATGATTTTAGAATCGTTGTTCAGATCAAACAAAAATAACTTTAAAATAAATAAAATTATTTTGATTCAAATAAGAGAAATTATTTCGTACAAATACCAAAACATTGGTTTAAATACCCCACCTATTTAAATTAAAACACAAAGCTTGTGGAACAAATATAACATATATTTTCTAAAACCTTTGTGTTTTAATTGAAATTTCAGGTATATTAAATTTGTTGCAAAAGCTTCGTGATTTCATTTAAATAGGTCGGTTATTTAAACCAATGTTTTGGGTATTTGTACGAAGTAATTTCTCTTATTTGAGTCAAATCATTTTTATTTGTCCAAGCCTTATTTTTATTTGAAATACCAATTTGATTCAAATAAGCAAATTATTTAGTTATCGAAATCTTGCATTTGTATTAAATAATTGTTTATTTATTTTAAATTATTGTATTTAGTTGACTGTTCAATCTTTACTGTTTGTATTGGTGCTAACTTAAATAAACAAAAAATAAATTTTTTGCTGTTATAAATATGTGTTGATATTTCTAAAAGGACTGTTTATTGACATTTAGTTAGATGAGTGATTAGAAGTCGGTTGATTAGCAAGTAAAAAAGGCTATAACAAATATGTAGCTTCAAAAAAAAATAAAAAACGCTGTTTTCTAAATACTAGATAGGAACACAAACATATTATGAAATAAATTGTACATCTTATTAATTTTAACGGTAACTAACTAGTTTTTATAAAAAATACTAAAATTCTCAAGTACATAAAAAATTTATCATATAAAAATAGTGAAAGGCAGTAACATTTTACTTAATTAAACTAATAGGACATACAACTACCTCTCCAGATCCAGTATAATGAGCACTGAAGGGTAATGGCACAAGATTGTCACTGATTTTATGTTAGGCTACGTAAAACTTCGATGTCGTCAATATTTTGATCTGAAAATAAAACAACAATAACTAAAACAAAAAATAATAGAAACAAAACAATTGTGACTGTTGTTCATGACGCTATTTGAATAGCCTGCTACATTGTTTATAAATATATCTTATTAATTTAACTGAAATAATTATTGATTTTTTTTTAAATACTATTAGATTTTATCGATATAAAAAACAATTTATTTCAAAACTGTACTTTCATGGATCAACCATTTATGTATTTATATTGAATAAACAGAGGTCTGAAATACCTATTAATTTATATTATATTATGTAGATACAAGAACGGAAAGGACGCCATTGAACTTGTACAACGTAAAAAGCAAAAAATGCCCAATAAGGATCGTACGACAAACTGCCTAGGCGTACTGGTATACACTATTTAGGCCAGTCAATATCGACATAAAAAAAGACAAACATCGCAAACGCGCATGTATCTACGATTTTTTTATATATTGTTAGGGCTCGTGAGAGTAATTTATACCCAAGATTGCAGCCCTGAAAATCCTGTGCTACTCCCGTGGCGCTGAAGAAAACGTCATAAATTTTGGCACTCTTTTTACTTTTTTCAAAAAAACTAACCTAAAGAAGCGTTTTTCGGTTCTCTTTGTTCTATAACATATTTTTGTACGGGAAACTAGCTACAATATGAGCCCAACTTGAGCTCTTTACGTCCATTGGTTGGGGAAATACAGCCAGTCAAAAATGAACAAGTTTTCCAAAAAAGTGAAAATTTATCGGTAGGGCCATATTCCAAGACATGTACCGGCAAAATTAATGATCCTGAAGAGAAGTAATGAGGAAAGGATTTGTAAAGAATTGGATCAGCTTCAGTTTGGTTCTAAAGTGATGCTTCTGGACGCCATAGTTTTCTCAAAAACGAAAAATTAGTGAAACATCGTAGTTTTTGACCAATATCGACACAAAAAAGCGGAACATTGCAAACGCGCATACATCCACGATTTTTTAACATGTTGTTAGGAACCCTGAGAGTAGCTTATATCCAAGTGTGCTACCTTGAAAAACGTGTGCTACTCTCGTGGTGCCCAATGCAATGCGTGCGCGCGGGGATGCTGCATTCCATCACTCGATCGTCGAGTTCGCTTTGTACCTGTTACACCGCAGTCACTTTGTTGAAATCATTAAGTCCGAACCTCAATAAAATAAAAGCTTATAATTTAGGGGTGTGACCGCGAATGAACCTCGTGCAAGATGGGCGATTGTTTTATATGTCGTTCAAGCCTATTGAAAGGTAAAGTGGTTGTTGTAAAACAAAAAGGGATTATCAGACTTGTTGAAGTAAGTGAAAATCGTGGTCTTCGAGAAAACAAAGATTTTCTTTCGTAACTGTGGTGTTCGATGGATACCTACAAGATGCAGCTATGAGGAGTACTAAATCAGCTGAACGTCTGCGACGCTCTGCTTCTCTCTCCTGCAGTGACATTTTGTTTGATGAATCAACACCCATCAAAGTGCCTCCGGCAAAACTATTCTCAAACGAATCCAACAAACGCTGCCTGATCACCATGATACATACAGAATTCGAGAGGCAGTGTATCGAGGTACATCAGTCTGAAGAAAATGCTGATGCTGATATAGCGAGGACTGCCCTTTGCAAGTGCTCATCGTTCGAGCAAGTTTTTATAATTGGGGAGGATGTCGACATACTGGTTTTCCTAAATGGCTTAAACTCTGAACATACAAACGAGTACTTTCAAAAAGACGGCAGAGGTGAGTCAGAATGCACTCAATATCCCGCAAATTCCTTCACATGTAGAGAAATGCCGCATCTAAGGGGGATAGTTTTGTTCCTGCATGCCATCAGTGGGCGTGACATCACCTCTACCCTCTTTTGGCAAGGCAAGATTAAGTGGTGCCATGTCCTGAAAAAAAAATCCCACTGGTTAGAGCTCACCAATATTTTTCTTAATCCAAACTTCAACCAAGAAGAAGAGGGAAATGCTGGCGAAAAGATCCTCGTGAACCTCTACGGAGCAGATGAGGAAACGCTGAACTCCCTGCGATACACTGCATTTGTAAAATCGGTAGCAACGGCCAAAGTCAACCTTGCCCGCCTCCCTCCCACATCAGAGGCTGCAAAATATCATTCTGGGAGGACCTATCATCAGATGCAAAAATGGTTGGGGATAGACAAAAACCCGTGTGACTGGGGATGGGTCACCAGCAAGCAAGGTCTTATGCCTGTCAGAATGTGTGTACAGCCCGCTCCTCAAACCTTGCTTAAAATGGTGGCTTGTAGATGCAAAAAAGGGTGCCTAGGATCGTGCACTTGCAGAAAGGCAGGGCTCAATTGCTCTATCATATGCTCTTTTTTCCAAGGGTGACGTTGTAGTAACGTCACATCTATCGTCCTGGACGAGGATGACGACGAAGAAATGGACGACCCAATAACATATGACGACCCCTCCACCTCCAGAAAGCGTCGTCCCTTCTTCGCCTCCCTCTCCCATCACTGATGCAGACTGGATGGGACTCGGTCCTTCCAAAAGGACGAAATTCTAAACTCCTACGGAGTTTGTGTTTAACTATCCTAGTTTACATTTATGTTTACGTTGTTTATTTTATTTTTACGTTGTTAATTTCATTTTTACGTTCATTTGTTCACTGTATGTTCATATGAAGCTATTTATTATATATAAAGCGTTAATTTCACATGTTTCTACGTTTTTTTTAAAGAAATATGTACCAAAATTATTCATTATATTGTCTTCATTATTTTCCTAAACTTGGATGTTTTACTATTTTTTCGTTTTTGAGGAAACTACTGCGTCCAGAAGCATCACTTTAGAACCAAATTAAAGCTAATCCAATTCTTTACAAATCCTTTCCTCATGACTTCTCTTCAGGATCATTACTTTTGCCGGTACATGTCTTGGAATATGGCCTTACCGATAAATTTTCACTTTTTTGGAAAACTTGTCCATTTTTGAGTGGCTGTATCTCCCCAACCGATGGACGTAAAGATCTCAAGTTGGGCTCATATTGTAGCTAGTTTCCCGTAAAAAAATATATTATAGAACCAAGATAACCGAAAAAAGCTTCCTTAGGTTAGTTTTTTTGGAAAAAGTAAAAAAGTGCCCAAATTTTGACGTTTTTTGAGCACCACGGGAGGAGCACAAGGTTTTCAGGGTTGCAAACTTGGGTATAAATTACTCTCACGAGTCCTAACAATATATAAAAAAATCGTAGATACATGCGCGTTTGCGACCTTCGATGTTTATATTGACTGGCCTAATTGTAGGCTTATATCGCGTGAATTCATCTGCATCGCTAGCTGGTGACAGCAGAAAACAATTTTTAGGTACTAGTAAAACGCTTCTTTTTACAAACAATTAATTAGGTACCTTACTAAGTAATTTAATAAAAACGTAACTTAGGTACCTGCAATGAGAACACAAATGACCCAAGCCCCACTTAATTACACAATTATTTAAATTGAAGAAATTTTATTTAATCTAAGTAAATTTTATTTAAAGCAAATAAAAAAATACAAATAAATATTTACTAAGATTTTTTTTTCAGATTTTTATCAGTGATATGTGATATTTTAAAACATTAACCATAAATAGGTACTTTGACAGTTAATCCCTTGCGTAGTCTAGCAGAAAATACTACACCACTCAACCAAGATGCCTATAATCAATTAAAATATTAACTTAGTAGCCTAGTTGAAATTACCTCAATTAAAAATATAATAGTGTGCTAATAAACAAGCGTTAATTTAAAAATACAAAAACGTAAGCTGAATTGGAAACTTCAAATTGACGCAAAGTTATAGAACACTACATACCTTCGTTTTTATCTCTTTTGTATCCATCGGTATGTTTTACATATTTTTGAAATACATATACGAATGTTATATATTTATCTAAAATGTTTGTACATCATATTTCTTTAACATATGGAATTTTGTTTTTTCCACATGCAAAATTGCATATTTCAAATTAATATATTGTGCAGACAGTTGAAGCATGCTTTTAGTATATGAATATTTTTGAAATCGGAAAAAGCTTTCATTTAACAAATCAGAGATAAGCAAATGATGTTTTTAAAGAGCAAATGCGTCCAGATTTTCTAAACTATTGCCAAGCTTGTTTATATTATCCGAAAACAGATTTAGGCATCGGAAACTAATGCCCAGTTTTTCAATATTTTCAGTTATTCAATTGATAACTATTTGATAGATGAAATTGTCGAACCAACAACTTTATGCGGGTTTCTGAACGTATGCTAATTATCAAAAATAACTCCAAATAACAATCAAATCTTAATTTTAAGCTATACTCTAGGTGGAAATAGCAGCAACAAACATATTTTAAGATTTAGTAAACCAAAGAAGTGATATGTAGATGGAGCACTAGTGAAAACAGCATCGTAAGCAGATTTTGAAACCGGCTATCCGTTCACTGAATCACTGCCGTTTCCTTCGTATTTTTTCTCAGTTGAGGTAATGTTTAAATTATGTACTTTTAATAGCAATTTGACGAATTTTCCGTTTTGTTATAGTTTATATTTATTATCGGCGATCTAAAATAATCTCAATAATAATAATATAATATTTATAGGAATTCTTTAAAAATGGATTTCTTTCGGTACATTGATTAGATGAACAGGTAGTCAGGACTGGAGTATTATTAAAATTTACATTTTGATATTGGTTAGGTAACTGCACTTCCCAGGTATTTGTGTTTATTGATGTATTGTTTAAATTAAGAATTTGTCTAGTTTATTTGCCTATGGATACAATTGAGATGAAAGCTAAAGACAAACGCAACTTTACTGATTTTGACAAGAACATGTTTGAAATCATGCAAAATTTTTACATCCTATTGTCGGGAATAAAAAATATAGACTGAACAAATGCAAAATTAAAGACTGAGCTTGGGAATCAATTGCCAGATAATTCAATACTAGTTGCTGCAAGGCAGCTGCATGCTTTGCCGTCTCGAAACTCTTTATCGTCATATTTTGCATATTGATCTTCTCTTTCACGATAAAGTCTTGGGCGTTCTATATACCTAACTATATCCATATATTTCTCATCAGAAGATATCGACGAACTAGAATATTCTATTTTGCTTGTTCTATCGGTATTCTCATAGCCGAAAGAATTATTTTCGGCTATGGTATTGTTTGGAGAATAAAAATAATTAGTATTTTAATTAACAGTATCAGCACAAAAGTTTGGTTAAACAATCCAACAGAAACTAATAAACTATACTATATTATACTCTTGCATTGATTTTATCGGACAGATATCTCTGTCCATTTTCCTTAATATATATTTCAGATAACTTATGGAATCGACAAGCTTTGTTGAATGATTTAGAAACCCTAATTTTGGGATTATGTGCAGTTTAATAGCAAATAGAAAATTTTTTGTCGTATTTCATATGACCCGTGCGGGCATAAAGTACACTTTATGGACTCAAATAATTTATTTCAAGTCGTTTTTTTTTAAGTATTTACATATTGTGAATGCAATAACGAACTAGTATGACGGGTATTAATAGATGTGTATGCTCTCGGGTGACTTATAAACCCTCTGGCCATTGTCGCCCTCAGGGCATAAACATCTACTTAATACCCCTGGTACATAAATAACTATTAAATATCGAAAAAATATTACATAACCTGTGTAAGGAGCAAATGATGTAAAATCTAAAAAAAGTAAACAAAACCCAATAATTACTATTTCTATTAAATTATTAATAGTAAGTGTATTTTACACTAAACTAAAAATCAGTTTTTTGTTACACTGCTTGTGTGCGAGAATTTGGATCGCCCTGAATTAAAACATGATGCATTTTCGGACCAATCAAAACAATCGGATTCCAGGCGTACGCACTTCGTTTCATCAGAATTACCCGTGCCTTTACCCGAGAAGGAACAACCGTCGAAAAGCGACAAAAGCCGTCGGCACGTTTTAAGTTGGAGAGCCAAGTTCAATTTGCCATATGCGACAGACGGCCGGTTTAATACACTGAGAGAAATGTAATGAAGGCAAAAGAAATGCTATACACCGATAAAACTTAATTTAATTTACAGTTTATTCGAAATATTTAGAAATGTATTATGAATAGTAGTTATCTTTTAGGATTTTACAGTTTAACTCAGAGTTTATCGATTTGCCGTGTTCTAACCTTTTTTTTAAATATTATTTTGCTTCAGTTATAAATGTCGTAATATGAAAGAATTAGAAACGCCAAAAGATATACGGTCTGCCCAAAAATCTCGATAGGGCTTACCGTATATGATATTCAAAAATGATTTCATACACTATAATATGGTATAAAGTTGGAAAGACACATAGTGACTTGTACAGATACTTTTAAAGTTACTGTATATTATGTTAAATTATGTGAACTTAATGAATTGTTGAATATTTGAAAAAAGTGGTTGTTTTTTTGGTAAAAATGATAAATAAAACACTTTTCTAATAATACTTATACACATACATATTATATTAAAAAATTACATTTTTCATAAAAAAACAACATTTAAAGATGACACAACCTTAAACGAACGCAGCTAATAAAATATAAGTGCCATAAAATCTTTAACTTTCTAATTCTAGAACATTAGTATTTTGGAAATTGAGGACATGTATGTTGAAAGTACTCTTTGCTCATTAGACTATATAATTTATGAGAAATCGAGGGTTCAATACTTATATTCTCAAAATTAGAATTAAATATTTTTTCTAATTCAGCGAGCACGTGGAGATGACAGTTGGCCGGTTTACCCCCACTCCAAGTTCTTAGGCAGTATTTATGTTGTCGCTTCTCGACGGTTGTTGTTCTCGGTTTTTACGGTCCATTGAAATGCTCTCAAGAGGTCTCGTGGTGCAGTGGTCAGATTCTACATTTGTGTTCGATCCCCGTCGGTAATGAAGGATGTTTTTTTTTTATTTTTTTTAAGATTATGTTTGTTTCGTTTTGTAAATTTGGTTTAATTTTGTTTGGTTTAGCGAGCGAGCGATGCTAGCGGATGGCTATGCGTGAAGTTAACATTACTCATTTAAATCCTAGAATCCGATTGTTCTGATTGGTCCGATAATGCATCTGCTTCAATTCAGGGCGACATAAATTCTCGCTTCACTAGATAACGTATTCCATGTCTGTAGAAGTTGTATCAACTTCTAAGCGATGTTTTTCGCAAGTGTTAATAATTAAATTTATGGGGTGGTGAACATCGATAAAAATTAATTGAAATACTGGTAGCGTATTCGCCACTGGTTCTAAGATATTTGAATATTTACTTGCCACCATTAGACAAATAACAAATGCAAACGAGTTTACAGCAGCCCATGAGCTGCTCGTTTTGTAGTAGGTGCTAGGGTTCATTACAATGTCTCTAGGTTTTATATCGAAAAGTTTTAAATATGGTATTAAAGTTTTGAGCAAAAATGCCCGACGATTTATATTTAGCTGTCCAACGAGTCTCACGAAAAAGGGGTATATTGGGAATCAGATTGCTTCTTAAAGTACTCTCTCTCCAAAAAACTATTATGTTCTTAATTGTACCTATGGTATTTTGAATTTCACTCTTTTTACTGATGTCGTTAATTACTAAAAACTAAAATGTAGTTCTTATGTTAAAATATAACTTAAAAATTTTAAAAACACTTAAGTATTGTACAAAAAAATGGTATAAAATAACATAATCTCAAGGGGGGCCACGGCCCCCCTGGACCCTCCCTGCGGGCGCCCATCACACACCACATACCCAAATATCCCGAATCATTCCAGATATGATTTCCTAGATGATTTTATTTATACTCGCAACATAAGAAGTCGCGCACTTTCCTAGGAATAGATTAATAATTAACGTGTTGATACAGCGCGAGTTTTTGTCTACCCATCAGAGTCTGTTTATTTATTTCGTCTTTACTTTTATTTCTTTGATGATCCTGATTTTTAATAACATCTGCAGTTTATTTTCAATCTCTTTTTAGCGCCTTATAATTTAGACCGCTTGTCAATTTCGTAAAAAAAATCACATCTCTGTTACAACCTCGACTGACATATTCCACCGTTTTCAACGAATATCGTATGTATGCGTTTCTCGGTATATGTATCACGTTTACGTGCATTCGAATTTCGATTATCTATTGGGTTTCTGGGTGTTTTACCTATAAAGGCACTCTATAACATGTTGCTTCATTTTCCATAGTTCTACACACGTTTGCGCCGATTATGAATGAAATATCAGCCGTTTCGAAAACTGTTACTTTAATTCGCTCCACAACTGAAAGGTCTTCTTCTAAATACAACCGCTGAAAACGAATATCACCTGGATATTGGATAGATTCCCATTAGCTGTGGGTGTGATGTCGGTGGTTGATATTTGTTCGGAAACAACAACAAAAGTTATTTAGTGCCACATAAATAAATACACAATAAAACATACGTTTTATACTTATTTTTATTGATTAATGTATAATAATATTACATTTAAATCGCTTAAAATTATAAAATTACTCGTCCTCCTCACCACAGCTTTTCAACAAGCGCATCCCACGGAAGTAACCACAATTTGATAATGCGGCCAAGCATTTTGTAATACAGGTTTTTAGGAGGAACAACACCATTATAATACCGCTTTTTCATTGTGGTGAACCGGCACTCAATATTTATTTCACTGAAGTTATTTATGGTGCTAATGAGATCATCACATCATCTGCATTCAGATTATACCTTGTATGTATACGTTTTTTATTACCCCGTTTTTAAATAGTAAATAAAAAAGTTGATTATGGATTATAGAATCACTCGTTGCGACTTGATATTAATTAGCTTGCTAAAATGTGCTTGCAAAATGCAATAAACTTTTAAAACTTAATAACTAAAATACGTTTTTGTTTATAAATATTGGAAGTAAAGCCATTAAATGTATTACTAATAATTGGTGTTGAAACTCATGTTATGACATTAAATACAGTTTTACGCTCGAAATTAATTTTTCCCTAATTGGTTATTACAAAACTTTTAATTATATCCTCTCCCCGTTTTACAAGAAGAATATTAGAATATATTTCTCAATTTTTGTAATATGAGATGAGTGTTTTCTAATTGTTTGCTTTTGAAGCGAAATATACAGATGAAACGAATCACTCACTCCCTTGTATTAAGAAAAATCTTTAAAACCACTAAGTGGACGTCAATAATTATGTTCAGTCAAAGGATAGTTTAAAGTGGAAAGTTTTGGTGTGATTATTTTTATTGATTTATATAATGTTCCTTGGGGTGAATGGGTGAATAAAGTTGTCCAACAAAAATTGTCCCACTAACCACTAAAATTAATGCTTTTTAGTAGTTTTCACCTTATAACTGGCAAAGCGAGCTACTTACCCAATAAGTGGCTCGGTAGTAAAATAAAGAGGAGGAAATTATCTACAATTTATCTCTCATAATATATTTTGTACATCGTATGGTTTGTTTGAAAAAGAGTGTTCAAACATCTGGGAACTTAGCAAAAAAACACCATTATAGTATATTAAGTATCAAGAACAGTAAGGACAGTTTACCGATCGACGACACTGTTTGGCGACTGAGCGAAGCTCGGTAATCTCCTTACTGTTCGAGATGCTTATACTATTTTTTGTACGCCCATTATGAACACAAAGACATTGACTAAGCAAATATCTTGAAAATGGTAAAAATTGTGTTTTGGATAATTATTTCTGCCCTGTAGATCCACTAAACCTTAAGTAGGGTCTGTTGTTACTATGGATATAATTATATATATTTTACTTACCGTTCAGCTGAACGGTAAGTAAATTACTTACCGTCGCGTTTTTGCTTAGTAACCAGTAAACTTAACCTACCGTTCTAAAACCAAGCACGGTAAACAATCCAAAATAGCATGGGCGTACAAAAATTTATATTTTTTATTTCATGTAGGTAAATACACTATAGTCAGATCCGGTGTTAACGTGCGGGTCTTACGATTTAACAAAGACATACTTTCAATTTTTCTTTTCATTTATTGCGTTTAATCATACTATCCAAATAAAATCCGTAAGACAAATATGACAGACTTATGCAATTTTGACATGAAAGAAAAGGATATGCATTTAATTTTCAGCGATTCACAAAAGTTTGTACCTGCCACCTTCGTCGTGATTTAAAGATGTCAGTTTTGTGACTTTGACAGTTTATTTAAGTGACAATATGAACGATAAAAAACAATTTTCTGGTTTTTTACATCCCCAAGCAAAAAAAATGGTGCTTAATTTGGTAAACTATTTCAAGAATGAAAGAAAAAGTGAAAATTCGCCAACCGATATGCAGGAAACCGTAGCAAAAGCGCTGGGAATTAGTTCAAGGACTGTGCAGAAAAGAAAGCATAATATAATACCGAAGAATACTAAAAAATGTAAACGAAGAAAGCCAAAGACTGAAGATTTGCGCGAAAGTATTAAAATGGGAGTTCGGAATGTGATTTATGATTTATACAGATCAAAAACCAATGTAACTCTTCCAGTTTTAAAAGAAAATTTTAAAATTCGAGGTGTTTTGGAAATCGGACTTGAATCATTATCAAAATTAATAAGAAAGATGGGTGTTCGCTATAAAAAAAGACTGTAACCGGAGATTTTTATGTGAGCAGCCACAGATAGTGAGTCAGCGTGTTCAGTTTTTAAGAAAATATACGGAAAATTACAAATCAAAATTTAGAAAAGTAGTATTTTTAGACGAAACATGGATATTTTCAAATGGAAGTGGTTCAAAATCTTGGCAAGATGATTCTGTGAAAAGCGTGAAAAGAAAAAAGGGATGTGGCCCGGGAAAGCGGTTCATTATTTTACATGCCGGTTCTGTAACAGGATATGTTCCAGGTGCAAGCTTAATTTTTTCTTCGACATCAAAAAGTTCTGACTATCATGACAATATGAATTGCGAAATGTTTGAAAAATGGCTAAAAGCTCAATTAATACCAAATTTAGATAAGCCGTCTTTAATTGTATTAGACAATGCATCATATCATTCAAGAATTTTAAATAAACCCTAGTTCATCTTGGCGAAAAAGTAATATTTATGAGTGGCTTGAAAAACACAACCAAAATCCTTTACCAAATATGTTAAAATCCAAACTCTTATCAATGGCAAAGTCTCTCAAATCACCCAAAATATATGCTGTAGATGAAATATTGCGCGAATATGGCCATGAGGTTTTACGACTTGCCAGTTTAATCCGATAGAATTAATATGGGCTGGGGCAAAATCTTTTTATGAAAAACATGTAGGTGATGGTCTTAAATTCTCGCAAGTAGAGATAGTTTGGCAAGATTCGTTGGGTCATATTACGCAGGAGTACTGGAAGAAATCGGTGGAACATACAGAAAAATTAATAAGGGATTGGTGGAATCGAGAACAAGTATTAGATGCCGAAGTAGCGCCGATGATCATTGCTCCATTCGAGGACGACTCAGATGATGAGGACTTTTCAGAATTTCTAAGTGATGATGACAGTTTTTAGTCTATAATTATAAACGGTTTGTTTTGTTTACATTTTTTAGTATTCTTCGATATCATATTGGACTTTTTATTCATACATAATTTTCTGTACAATCCTTAAATTGATTACCAGTGCTTTTGCTACTGTTTTCTACTTATTGGTTGGCAAATTACCATTTTTTCGGCTCAACTTTCTTTTAGCTGAAATGGGTTATGTAAAAACTGTGTTTTTGTTTGTTTATAAAAGGTCTGTCTGAACATAGAAACACAAATTATTTTTTTCGGAAATGCGTCATTTCCGTTTTTCAGACTTTAGATTAACTGAAATCGGTTACAAGAAAATTAGTTTTTGTTTAATGTTCTGGACATTTATTTAGAGCCCAGGAATAAAAAAATTTTTTCCGGAAATGCGTCATTTCTTTTTTTTTTTATTTTTTTCAAAAAAAATTTTTTTTTTTAGTTTAGAATAGCTAAAATCGGTTACATAAAAACTAGTTTTACCTTAGTAATTGAGACATTTATTCTAATCGCAGAAACTAATAACTTTTCTCCGGAAATTCGCAGAAACAAATAACTTTTCTCCGAAAATGCGTCATTTCCGTTTTTCAAAAAAATTTAATTTAATTTAAATAAGTTTAATTTAAAGCAAACTAATTGTGCAATTTGGGTCAGGTTGGATTATCGTAAGCGCGCAAAGAGCGCTTATTTAATTTTGCAATTTTGGGCTAGTTTGAGTTACGGT
>MU191597.1:152-34623 GCA_016904865.1 Pissodes strobi
TTATTATTATTATTATTATTATTATTATTATTATTATTATTATTATTCCTTCTTTTTAAATGCAATTTTTGCTATTCTCAATTTATTTTGTCTTTATAGTAATATACGCACTTTTTATTGTATATATGTATTTTTACCCTTGTCGCTTTTTTGATTCGAAATTTGATAATTTGGTTTTGCTTTTTAATATTGCTTAATTTAACATTTATAGCATACCTTAAATACTGTGCATTATCTGTGTGTTTATCACTATTATTATTAATATTACTATTATTATTATTATTTTTATTATTATTATTATTATTTTATTTGATTTATTCCCTCATAATATTTATTTTTATTTGTGCGTTTTTTGCTCTTCTGTCTTTCTGTTATTTCAAATCGTCAGCACTTAGCATCCTTAATTCAGTTTTACTAGAATTAATAATTTATAGTCATGTTTATTAATATATTTTCATTTTGCATATTATGTCTAGTTTTCATACTTTTTTTTCTATTATTGCTTTATATTAATATATAGACATTTGCGTTATTTCTTACCTTTGCTCTTTTTGCTTTGTTTAATTTAATTCAATTTCTCCAGTACAGGTTATTACTAAAATTGCGATAGCCGTCGGTAACGTTACTACAAAACTTGGCTCTTTTAGTCGTACCTACAGTTTCTTTGCACAAAAATAAATCGGGACTAATCAGCCTTCGATTAGGACGCGAAACGATCTTATGTAAGAACGAGACTAAAAGGCACTATAATATAAATTTTTAATATTTACCAAGCCTTACTACAGCTCTGATATTTCTAGTCCACATGTGTGCCTTCAATTCACATCGTCTCCATAAACTAGGTTAAATAAATACGTTTTTCGATAAGCACCCTAATTTTTCTTGACGATTTCTTAATAGTGGCCGATGGGCTGGGCAGCACCTGTGAAGACAACATACAGTGTTACACAAAAGTACCGCGATCCGACTGTCAAAATGAGAAATGCGTTTGCCAGCAAAAGACGCACGACTATAATGCAACATGTTTCACTGATATCGGTAAGTTAGGTAAATTTCTTACTTCGTGAAACTTACATATAGAATATCCTAAAAGTCTGGAAACGGCTAATTATGATTTGAAGTTCAGGCTAAAGAAAATAGTACAAGTAACTGATGCTTTTGCGTGGTATAGTAAGTAAGTAATTAAGCAAAATGTTTATTTAGCTCTTGACTATACTGCAATACAATAATAAAAGTGCAATTGCAATAATAGCAACACTTATGATCAAAATCAAATATTGTTATTACATCCTCATATTTGGGCATCTACGATCAACTCCCCAACAGTACATCCTTTAAGCGCCTTCCAAAAAGTAGAAGAGTCAACCCTCTCAAATATACAGGGTGTCCCAAAATTAGTGTAAAAGATTTTAACAGCGCATTCTACATATAAAATAGCCTCTAGTTTCTTTAATAAACATATATCGAAAAATGCACCCTAACAGAGTTACAGCCCTTAACAAGTCTTCTCCTGAAGATGGTTTTTAATCCATATTTCCGAAACGGTTACAGCTATGCCTTTGGAATTTTGGTAATAGGGTAATTTTAGCATGCTGATTATGTTTCTCAAATTAGAAAATTCAAATTTTAGTCAGAGGCGTGACATTTGGGGTGGTAGACGTAACTGAACTGTCATAACATTTTTGTGGGTCCACTTTTAAAGTTTTTTCTTTTAAAATCTGAAAATCTGGGCTTTTCTACGTAAAAAAGGTACTCTGGATTTGTATCGCTAAGATGCACCGTTTATGAGAAAATCGATTTTGAAAATCTTTTGTTGCGTTACGTGCATGATGATAAAATCCGATTGCATGTAAAATAGCCAACTAGAAAAAAATACTACATTCATTTGGATTTTACCATATGAAATAACGCGACAAAATATTTTCAAAGCCAATTTTCTCATAAACGATGCATCTTAGTGTTACAAATCAAGAGTACCTTTTTTACGTAGATTTTCATATTTTAAAAGAAAACATTTAAAAGTGGACCCACAAAATGTTATGACAGTTTAGTTACGTTTATCACCCCAAATGTCACGCCTCTGACTATAATTTGAATTTTCTAATTTGAGAACCATAATCAGCATGCTAAAATTACCCTATTAACAAAATTTCAAAGGCATAGCTGTAACCGTTTCGGAAATATGGATTAAAAGCCATCTTCAGGAGGAGACCTGTTAAGGGCTGTAATTCTGTTAGGGTGCATTTTTCGACATATGTTTATTAAGGAAACTAGAGGCTATTTTATATGTAGAATACGCTGTTAAAATCTTTTACACTCATTTTGGGACACCCTGTATAGGAAGCTTATTATAGGTATTCGGTACTTTTATAAATCATTGCAGATAGCAGATTTGTATGCTTGTTTGGTAACAAAGTTACTTCTACCTCTACCCCTCGTGTGATAATCGTGAACTGCGTCAAATTTAACTATAATAATTTTCAAATACTCAGGTAGTTTATTTAAAGAAGTTTTGTGCCTAAAAACCAGAACATGATACAGCAGGAACCTTTCCATTCTGCAAAAAGGTCTAAAGATGCTTAGTAGCAGTTCAATTATTGCATAAATTTATACCGATATTTTGATACTTAATATTTGTTTATTTACAAGTGGTCTAATACCTTGACGTAAAATAATGGTTTTGCCTGTAATCAGGGGGACATCATACAAGAATTTTTTTGTCTGGGCGTGCATCTGTATGGTCATATTTCATGTTCCCTGTCTACGTTGTGGTAATTAGTGAGATGTTGATGTCTACATTTTGGCGAACAGTCGGCCAGTGGCGTGGTCGATAATTTTTCTGGTTAATTACCCTAAAGGACGGAATTAAGAAACGAAATATCATTTGTGGTATAAGAAAGCAACTACTTATTGCAAACAATGTATACGGGGAAATCTAGGATTCTGTAATTTTTCACAACAAGTGAAATAGTTACGTTGTTGTAGTGGCTTCTGTATATGATTAATTTCAAATGTGAATCTGTACTTTACATATAAAGTAGAAGTTCAGATTAATAAGTGGTTTCCAAAATAACCACATTTCTGTTATTCCCCGTTCTCCTAACCTTGCGCCCATTCCTATTTGAGATGTATGTACTCAAATCGCATGAAAAACGGAATTTGTGCCATAAGTAGTATTAATACTGATTGAAAAACATATAATCTGTCTACCAGCTATCATGCTTCCCTTTATATTTTAGCTCACTGTGTAAGTTAGTCCACACCTGAAAATAACACCGGAACAGAGTGAATTGATTTTGAACCTTACTGTTTTATGACGCAACGCAGAATAATTATTTGTTTTGCTCCAACAGTTTTTAAGTGCTTCGTACATTTCAAAGATTTGGAAAAAAGCTCATTCCAAGTATCCAACGATTCTATCATCTGTTGATATTAGTTGGAAAGAGATCGTTTAACGATATGGGTTTTATTGGTTTGAAGGTAGGTAGCTGCTACGTGCGTCGTCGAAGGAAAATATTTTCTTTGTGGTGAAGTTTGCAGTAAACCTAAATAATACTGGCTAAATATAGGTTCAACGTTAGCTTGAGATAGAATTGAATTTTATAATATATTCATCTATATCTGCGCGGGTGAAGATGATGGCAATCATGGTAACGATAATGCTACAAGATACCATTGACGATACTGAGTATAGCCAGGAGAAAGATGATGGCAATAACGGGTATCACCAAGAAAGTGACAGCGAAAGCACAAGCGAGGGAGAAAGTAATGAAGCATAAGAGGAATTCAATTTATTTGATTTTTTACACGCATTTCAGAGGTTTCTATAACTTCCATTAAAATAAATTCCTTCCTTCCCTCTTTTCCAGTACAATATTGCTGTTGGATCTACTTTCACGGACTGTTAATCTTGCATCAAAATTTGCGCCAGATTGTCACTTTCCGGCGCGGCGGTAAAAATTGTGTTAATGTCTGACAGACCATTTCGTACCAGTTGCAAATTTTTGTAGAGGTAGTTAGTGCGTCATGGATTTCCAACCTGGACCTTCTAAACCATTGGGAGACTAGAACTTTGAAAACTGTTTAATGGAATGAATGAAATGGTATTAACGAGAGTGAAAGTGATTGTGCTATTAACAGTTTTCACTCAAGTGATTCAAAGCTCGAGGATTATTTATGGAGATCGTCAAGAGGACTATAACTACTGAAGATGAAGAGAGTGAAAGTAGTCAGGAAAAATATCAAAAGGCTATTATGGGAAGAATAAATAGGAATGGTCTACCGAATCTTTCGTAAACAGAAGTAGGTTTTTTGTAATTACCATGACTGCGTCCTGTAGCCAAGCAGCGTCTACTAGATTCTCCAACCGCATCGTCCTGCTGGGATCTTCTTTTTCAAGATAATATATTACTGGAAATGATAGTTCGATGAACCAGCGTAGAAAGAGCGATCTATCCGAATGCACACATATATAAATCCTCTTAACATTCTTAACTATATTATACATTTACTCTTAAGTAATTAACTTTTATATTTTATATATACTGTTTAAAGCATAAATATGCGAAAATGGGCAATACACCATTATTATATTTATTATTATTAAATAGTAGTACAAAAATTTTACACCATATCGTGGATCTAAGACATAGATATGGTTGATGTGAAAGCTTTCTTGGGCATCTCGATCTACCCAGCTGTTTTCAATTTAAATCCCAAAAGAATTGAGACGATCTCGTTACAAATGGAACCGAACTGTAATAAGCCATAAGTGGTTTGCATTTCTGTTGTTTAATCTTCGTTTTGGCAATTCTGCGGACCGTCTAGAATGTAAAAGAGAGGATCCTGCTACGTCAGTGTTAGAATTATTTAATAGTTTTGTACAGAATTGTTAATAAGCGTACTCCATAGGCGTAACTACGTTTGTTGATTAGATGTTGATACCATTTAGGGGCACACTCAGATATGATATGTATATGCCTAAAACGCCTGCAAGGTATGGGATAAAGGTGCAGTGTATAACCGATGCACGTAACCATTGGTTCTCATTCATCGAGCTTATTTTTATTTTACTGTAAGGAAAACTAACGTACGTGGGAGCACTACAGAAAACAACGTGAAATTCCGCTTTTCTTCCTGCCCTCAAAAAATAAAGAAGTGGGATCCAGTTTGTATGGATTTGCAAAAAAATAACGATTGCGTCCTACGTAACCAAAAAAGCAAGAGCATTAATACATCGTCCTCCTGATGATACTGTTTTTTGTGTTCTGAGAAAATGCTCCTTTACGCACACTCTCTGGGAAGTGGGTAGTGTGGGACTCACCACTGGCATAGCCACTAAGAACTCAGCTGTGTTCCGACCTGTGCCTTAACCCCCTAGGGGTCTCTACTACAGGCCGGAGGCGGAGGGAAGACTTCCGTGATTGACTCCTATTAAGTCCTGGTCTTCCTATTGTTGTCACCTCACTGTGATTACTAAGATCACGTCTCCCGTAGTTTGTTCAGTTGAGTTGTCTAAGTTGAGATGTAAGAAGCAGGATTGGATGTTACTAGACTCCTGCTCTGTGCTTCTTGGTACTAGTCGTCTCTTGTGTGATTACACAATTAGACTCCTAGGTCTTTTGGGTCTGTCTAGCCCATCTGCGTCTTCCTGGGTCGTCTGGATGTAATACGCGCCTAGCTTTTTCGACTATAAAGTTCTCTAGTGGTTGCCACTGTAGGTCAGCCTGCAGGTCGCCCTTTCTGACGAACCAAGGTGCGCCAGCCGCTTTCCTGACTAGCTTGTTCTCCGTTTCTGTTAGCAATTTCATGGTGGTTTTTGCCGCTTATCCCCAGGCCGTTGAACCATGTCTCAGTTGAGCCCTAGCTATCGTCTTTATAAAAATATAAAAATTTAGAAAGCTTATTTTAAATGGTTGCAGACTACTTGGTACGGCTTATGACCCAAGAGTAGGAATAGTGTACTGGGTAAGGGTTAAGAGCCCTAAAATTATATTATTTCCTTAGAGTATCGAAAAGTGCTAAAAATAAAATTTTATGTTTGCAACCCTACAGGTGAATTTTTGATGCCACTTCCACAGGACGGTGAAAAGTCATCGAACTGAACATATGCATTCACGTTGATTCGACATAGAAGTTGATGTTGATTAAACGTCAAAGGTTAGATGTCTAATTTATAAAAGGTGTAATGTAAGGCCATTCCTTATTTTATTTCGTGACGTTCGTATAAACCGGTTGAAACAATACATGATATTCCTATTTTATTTTATTCCGTATATTATGTTATTTGCCTGTATAAACCCACCTTTTATTTGCACATAACTTTCTTGCGTTGCACAATATCTACGCCGCTGATATTGAATATTTAATTTTCTAAATCGAGCAGTAAATGAGGTTTTAAATGAAGCGACATGAAAGTCTGACCACTTCATTATGCAATAAAGTCTCCCTGTTAAATCCATGAAATACCGAAAGGGGTTTTGTTTTTTACTTATTATAAGTTCGACTTCAAGGTAGAGAAAAGTTCTTGCTAAAATAGGTGTTGACAAGGATTTCACCTTTTTTGTACCACTGCCTCTTATCGAAAACGATATCGTCTGATACCACAAAAATTTTCGTCTCGGTGCATTCCCATTTCCCCCAAAAAAAAATAACATATTGAAGTGAAACTTGAAATACCTGGAGCGAAAGCTGATGAGCGAGTTTCAAAAGTTACAAAATGTGTGATACGTCGAACGGTAACAAAAGTAGTGAGGAAGATCGACGAGGCGAATGTTGATATCTGCCCGTCCACAATTCAACCTAGCATGAGATAATCATCTTTTATCTTTGCCTCTTCCATGTTATCCGCGCTGAACTCGCCTATCTTTCTCGGACAAGAATCTATCGTTGAACGAGCCAAGTTTGACGTATAGTATGTTCTACCATCCGTGTCAGCGAATTGGCATAAACTAAAAATGGTATAGTATGTCCTATCATTCGTGTCAGCGAATTTGCATAATATAAAAATATTATTCTGTTTTGAGCGAATGAAGTTTCACTTTTGGAGTGTGATCAAAATCGAAAAAGTACATTCACTGAAATGGAACAAAGAAAAGGGCCAAAAAACGAGATTCTTCAAATAGGCCGGTCAAATTATGGTCTCTTAAAAGGGTAACATGGAAAAAAGTGTCGGAAAGCTAATTATTGTTTTCGTTGGTTCATTGGACATTAAATAGAAGTATTCTAGGTTTGCACGGTCCCTCGACCGTCAAGTCAGGAAATCGAAAAAACACGTAATTTTCGGATTTTTTCAGTTTTTCGCCTATAGCCTAAGAACGGTGGATTCTAGCGAATATTTCACTCTTACAAATATTAGAGAACATTAAAATCTGCGTCGAACGAGTATCACATTCATTAAATTCTGTTCAGTAATATGGCTGAAATCGATGCTCGAAAAACGGTGATTATTGAAAGCATTGTTGAAAAACGCATTATAGTGACTTTCAATCGTCCGTCACACGGAAACGATTATTCTAAATGAAAAAAATAACAGTTATAGAATAACAGTTATAGAGCATTAAAATATATGTTCAACGTGTATCTTCAATTTTAAATTTGATCAAGTACATACCGAGGAAATGAAAACTTCCAGTGAACAAATTAATCTGCTTCATCTTCGTTAAGGACGACAGGCAAGATCTCATCAACATTACGCGCGTTGTAACATGAGTGTCTCCTGCGTTCAAAGCAGATCACCGAACATTTCATCCCTGCTTTCCGGCAACTGCAGCTCCCTCGGCATCAGACCACTTGTAAGACACCGTGTTGGGTACTTCTGAAGGTGCTGGGTCGTTCATGGTAGGTATGAGTAGTAGAGCGTAATTTATTGTTTTCTATCCGCACTGCAGATGATCTTTGGCGTGTCCCAACCAAAACTGGCATATTCGGGGAGAATGTTGATGAGCGGCAGCTTGAGTGGGGGCAGAGATGCTAGATTCATGTTCATTTTGGCTCCTGCTTTGGCAAACAGGTCGTACCTTATGTCGTCCAATGAGGTATGCCCTCGAGGGATACCATAAATTGCTATAAGAAATTTTTGCCCAGCATGCAGCGTCCATTTCGTCAATACAAGCATTGTTGTTTTTGAAGATAAGCACGTCGTCATGCAAGTCCATGTTCCTTCCCAAAGTTTTTGCAAACTTTCCCTGAAGATATAATGATGACTTCTTATCACTCCCACCGAAGGCATGCAGTAAGGGTTGTTCAATTTTGAAGTATTCAAGTACCTACTTGAAGTGTCTGGGAGAGTACAAAGTGTTTTTCTTTGCACATCTCTCAGGCTTCATTAGTGAGCAACAATTATCACATATGAACAATTCAGTGATCAGTCAATAGCAGTCGTAAAAATGAGTTTATGAGCATCTTCCTATGCTACTTACAACAAACCCTTCATCCTCCAGCTTTCTATGGAGCATACTAATTAGGCCTTTCTTGTTGCTGTCGTCGAAACAGACCTTTACCGTAAATAAAACACTGTTCATCCATCTTCTATAGATCGAGATCATATATCTGTCATCAACGAAACGCAATATAAAGGCAAATGCGTACCACAAACCACAATGAAACAAAATACTGTAAATACCAGAAAACCAATCCATTTGTTAGAGACTGATGCATTTGGATTGTGACAGCCCGGGGCTTGGCGTTAAGTTGGCTATCTCTCGTATCTTAGCAACCGCACGTCTCAAGCGACGGTGTCAAGTTTATTTAGGCCGGCTCGGTAAATTGGTTCAGTTGCAAAGTCTATAAATTTATTTTGTATTTTTCAATAGCTATGAAAAAAATTGGCATTAGAGGAAAAGCCCTCCATAGTCAAACGCAGAAAATTATTTATAATACAGTTGAGCTCGGTTATAACGAACTTGAAAAAATCGGAGAAAATGTTCGTTATAAACGATCGTTCGCTAAAAAAGGTATACGTATATATAAATGAATTGATAGATAAATAATGAAAATAGAAAGTTTATTTCTCAAAGGAACACTTAACACAGTGAACAAAGGTGACAAATGTATTTACTACATAATGAAAATGAATAGCGCAGGATAATAATACATATGTATATGCATGAACATAATATATCCATTAGGAAGGGACCTATATCATGTAGAACAAAACATAATTTTAAAGAACTTATGGTAGCAAATAATCAGTAATTTTTGATTGTACAGTTAACTTTCTCAAAATATCATTTTCAATTTTATTTTGAATGTTATCAAAACTACTCTTCCTTATAGTGGATACCATAGATTTGGACAAATTAAATTCACGACTGATATCAGCATTCGACTTGCCTTTGTCGAACTGGTCAATAATTTTTAATTTTTCCTTAAGTGTTAAAGCCTTACATTTAGCCATTTTTCAAATTTACGTCAACATCCACTTTATTTGAACTTCGGAACTAAACTGAACGAAATGCCTACATTGAACAGTTTAAAAACATTCTTTCCTAGAATCCTCGGTATCTATAAAGAGGTTTTTTCCTGTTCAGCGGCGAGCGCGGCGGTGTTTATGATAGGAGCCGCCGGGCCGCATTGAAGTTACCGCGCGTCGTTCGAAGAAAATCCAGCTCGCTGTTCGGTCTAACCGAGCGGTTTTCTAAAAATTTTCACTTTAATGCATACGCTATAACCGAGAATTCGCTATATCCGATTTCGTTATAAACGACCTGAACTATGTAGAAATGATGGGGGTTTAGAAGGGGGTTTGAATTTTGGTTCGTTATAAGCAAGCGTTCGGTATATATAGGGTACGTTATAACCGAGTTCTACTGTATTTCCAAATTATTATTTATTATACGTTTTTCATTTAGAATGACCGTTTCGTGTGACGAACGATTGAAAGTCACTATAATGCGATTTTAGCTATACTACTGGACCGAATTGAATGAATGGGATACCCGTTCGATGCAGAATTTAATACTCTCTAATATTTGTAAGAACGAAATATTCGCTAGAGCACACTGCTTCGGAGTTATAGGTTTCTTCTTCTTCGCGTACCATCTCCTATAACGGAGGTTGGCTATCAACATAGCTATGCGCACTTTATTTGCAGCTGCACGGAACAGTTCATTGGACATCATTGAGAACCATTCTCTGAGGTTTCTGAACCATGAAGTTCTTCTTCTACCCTGACAACGCCTTCCTTGAATTTTTCCCTCCATGATATTTTGCAGCAATTGATATTTTGAACCTCTAATAATGTGTGCAAAATATTCGAGTTTCTTTTTCTTTAGCGTTTTATAAATCTATTCTTCTTTGTTCAGCACTTCGACATTTGTAACTCTGTCGACACACGAAATCCGCAACATGCGACGATAGCACCATCTTTCAAACGCTACCAGTTTGTTTATTTCAGCTGTTTTAAGTGTGCATGCTTCGGCACCATATAATAGAGTTGAAAATATATAGCATCGAAGTATTCTTGTCCTCAATTTTAAACTTCTTGAGTTTGATAAAAGATTTTCTGGCTATCTCAATTCTGGCCGTTATTTCTTGTAACTGTTCAGCAGTTTCATTTATTATTGTGCCTAAATATTTGTAGTGTACGTCTATATTTTGTTGTTTTGTGTTAACCATTTTCTTTGTTTTCTTCAAATTCATATTGAGTCCATATCGTTTACATGAGTCATTTATTCTTTGCAGCAGATTCTACAGATCTTCACTGCAGTCTGTTGTTACTACTGTATCGTCGGTATATCTAAAATTGTTAAATTGTTGACCGTTTATTTTTATTTCTTCGTCTCCTTCTGCAAGAGCTTCCTCAAAGATTGGAGAGGAGACAAAATACACCCTTGCCGAACACCACGCTGTATTTCCATATTTTCAGATAAACAGTCATCTAATCTAACTCTAGCTGTTTGTCCCCAGTACAGGTTTGCTATTAGTCCTATGTCCCGAGTATCAATATTTTTTCTTTGTAATATTACTACCAGTTTTTTGTGTTGAACTCTGTCAAACGCTTTCTCAAAGTCTATAAAATAAATGTATATATCTCGATTTACGCCCAGGCATCTCTGCATAAGAACATTTAATCCAAACAGTGCTTCCCTTGCACCCATACCCTTTCTGAACCTTAGCTGGTTGTCACTTATTTCTATAATATATCTAATTTTGCATAAATTCTACTGGGAATGATACGCATTACGACTCTAAGTGTATGGCTCATCAGTGAAATCGTTCGGTACTCAGAACAACATTGATTTGACGTTTGGTTTTTTGGGCTAGTTCGATGGGAATTTGATCGGGACCACTAGCTTTTCCACTTTTGGTCTGTTAAATGGCATGAATAATTTCTTCTTTAAAGGATTTCTGGTCCTGTGTTTTCTGCAAAATCAAGACTCAATTCCGGCCTAGGTTCGTAAAACAGAGTTTTGATGTAATTGGTCCAACCTGTAAGTTGTTCGTTGACATCTGTTAAGAGCTTCCTTTCTCTATTTTTCAGTACGGTGGATAATTTATGCTTTTTTAGACCTGTCATTTCTTTGATATTCTTATGCATGTTATCTCCTCACAGTTTCTTTTAACCACCCTTCTTTGGCATGTTTGATTTTAATTTTTATTTGGGAGTTTAGTTTAGCATATTCATTAATGTTGTTCTTGTTTTGTCTTCTTTCATCCATAAGTTTTAAAATTTCTTCATTAATCCATAATTGTTTTGCTTCGGGCTTCGGGGCTTGTTTGGTAGGGCTGAACCTGCCTTGTCCATAGTATTTTGAATGCAGTCCCATTTAAGGTCAACATATGTGTGATTAAAACTGGAATGTGTTAAGCTTCTTAAATTTCTGTTAATTTCTTCTTTTGTTTTCTGTCGTACTACTGGGTCCTTTAAAGAAGAGACATTAATGGATTGTTTTGTAAATTTTTGTAATTTTTGCTATTAGAGGATTATGATCAGAGTTGATATCTGCTCCCAGATAAGTTTTTACTGATTTATCAGCGTTCTTATATCGTTCTTTTATATAAGAATAAAATCGATTTGATTTCGTACTATACCTCTAATACCATTTGCTGGGAACTTTAATTAATGTTCGTAATTATCAAATGTTCGGTTTGACAAAATTCTACTAGCCGATCTCCCCGCTCATTACGTTGTCCAAGTCGAAATTTCCATATGCAGTTTTCAACTTCGCCCTGTCCCACTTTGGCATTGAAGTCGCCAAGTATGATTATGAGCTCATGGTTTTTGTTATTTGGAGTGCTTGTCTAAGTTCTTCATAAAACGTTTCAATTTCATGATCACTCTTGTCTGCAGTAGGCGCATAGGCTTGTATAACATTAACTGCTGTTGGACTTGCTTGAAGCTTTAGCATCAGAACTCTGTCAGAAAGAGGTGTGAGACCGATTACTGATTCTGATTTAACTAATAGTTGACAGCTATAGGCTAAAAACTGAAAAATGTCTGAAATTTTCTCGTTTTTTTTTGGACTTTCTAACTCGAGTGGCGGTCGAGAGATCGTGCAAACCTAGGATAATTCTGTTTGATGTTACATAAACCAATCAAAACAGGAATATGCTTTCCAACACTTTTTTCCAAGTACCCCCTAATTTGATCGGCCTAAAACGGTTTATATGACAAAAGGCCCCATACGACTCAAACTATTCTCAGCAATTTTTGCAAGCGTTCATATCAGTAGTTAAGCCCTATTTTTGATCCACTTGCCCTCTTTAATCTAAAGCTTGACAGTTAACGCATTCATGCACTAATAATGATCGTCCCCTTTTCAAACGGTTTTTCAAGTAAAACCGTGAAACCCAAGAAGTCGATTAATCAAAACAAAAATATCCCGTCTAATTTGTAAAAATCGTAGACAGAAACGAACGCATTCCACATTCGGGTTTAGCGACCGAACGTCTACAACCATCCGTCATGCTTTATTAGATTGATCTTGAGAAAAATATCTATTAAGACCCTTAAGATGTTTGGTTTCTAAATAATAGGCTTAAATTGAACTTTCTAACATGACAGTTGACAGTGCGAGCGGTCTTTTTGGTCCTATTAGAGCGTGAAGCGTTTGTTCTAATCGTGTTAGACGTGTAATTTTTTTAAACCCTTGTGTGATTTTGTGAATATGTTTTTAATTGATACTGATGAGGGTTGGTTGGGTACTTTGTCAGAGATGAAGAGCTGTTGACAAGGTGTTAGTGTATATCAAAGGGCTTAAGACGTCTGTTGTACTTGCTAAGAGATTATTGAAATGCTATAATGACATGGAGTAGGCGGTAATACCATGCATGGGGAAGACGGTAGTGCAGTTATCATGGAAGCCACTTGGAATTTTGATAAAATTTTATTTTTGAGCTTTAAGTCCTCAATTTTGAACTTAGCACATTCTTTTGCTGAAATATTACGGCGTTTTTGGCACAACCAAATAATTATAACCCCGTTTTGTTTAATCGGATCTCATTCGCAGGACGTAATCTATAAATAGAGTCTTCAATTTCTTGTAAAAACAGTATTTTCATAAAGTAAATACATTATTTAATCGGAAAGTACGCTATTAGTATTACTTATGGCCAATATTCTATCTTTCCAACGATTTAAGTAAATAAATAATATCGCCTTCACATCTGAAGCTGGCCATATGCAGAAGCCACTTTAGTGAGGTAGTTAGGGTATATGATATAAGGGGTAATAAAATGTGTAGTTTTATTATTTTAGAAGCCTTTTTGAGATCTATCATAGCTTATTTTGGGCAGTGCTGTATTAACCAATTTTGGTTTAGACCCGGCATCTATTACGGGCCCTGGACCTTAAAAAACGAATTAATTGTTTGGAGATTGCTCTTTTATGAAAATGGAAAAATGTTTGTCTTAATTTAGCAAGTTAGATGTTGTCTTCCGCAGGCAATATTTGACTCATTTCAGGCAGAGTCTTTCCGCTTTAGCGTTTGATGCAGGAATTGTTAGATATTCTTAAGAGAATTTGCATGTGGTGAAAAGTTGATTGCAGATTATCCAAAAAGCCGTTTCTTTCTAGTTTGTCAAATAAAATAAAGAATATAATTTTAAGCTTAATACGTGCCCTTTTTTTCGACGGGCCTTAAGCTCGGGCTTTACGGGTTTAATGGGCAATGCGGCACTGGTTTTGGGATTGGAATTAATTTATGAGTCTCAATTGGGCCATTTACTTGCTGAAATATTATGTTGTTTTTCGATCAAAATTTCTACACGTTCTTCTCTATACATCTGTTATATAACATAACCTATAAATAGGAGTCTTGCATTTCTTTCGGAACTTTACATAAAGCAAGAAACATTGCACAGTTTTCAATTGGCACTATTAGCAGATACAGATTACAGATTACAGATTGGGAGAGATGGCCTTTGAGCCTACTTGTCACCGCGACCCGACGGATCTATTGTGACTCTCTCCATATTATAGAGCTTCATCCAGTTTTGTCTTTCTGATTAGACCCCACGACCTTGATAGTGGCTCCGTCGTATAGCTATTAGCTTCTGGTTTAGGTACGCCAAATAGTTGGGAGCGCACTCTCGATAAGCCTTCACAGTGGCATAGCACGTGAGATGCCGTCTCCTCCTCCTCCTGGCAGAACCTGCATTCGCTATTTTCTGCCAAACCTATGACGCTTAGGTGCTTTTTCAGCCGGCAGTGGCCCGTCAGCAGACCCACCATTATCCTGACAGCCTTCCTGCCGTAGGTTAGCAGGTCTGTTGATAGTTTGGCCGATGGACCTATTATAAATTCCTTGGCCTGTCTTTGTCCCAAAGTGTTGTTCCACCATTTTCGGGATTCTTCTGCTATCCATTTCTTTATGGCTGTTTTAGCGATTGGTTTGGCTATCCGGCAGAACGGTTCTGGTACTATCATGTGCCTAGACGAGCCTTCTCTGGCTATTTCGTCGGCAGTTTCATTACCTTGATAGCCTTCATGCCCAGGTACCCATGATAGTGTCACTCTATGTTGACTTCCTATGTCATTCAGAGCATTGTGGCAATCCAGTACCAATTTCGATGTTATTTTGTTGGATTGCACAGCTTTTATTGCCGCTTGGCGGTCGGAGAAGATCGCAATTGTTGTTTTGTTGCAACTGTATCTTCTTTTTATTTCCTTTGCACACTGTTCTATTGCTGTTATTTCCGCTTGGAACACTGTCGCTAGTTTGCCCATGGAAATCGAAATTCTTATTTTCGTCCTTGGTTCATATATTCCGGCTCCTACTCCTTCCCGTGTTTTTGAGCCGTCGGTGTACCAGATCACATTTGCCCTAATTGGGGGGCCATTTTTCCAATCATTCCTGTTTGGAATATGTGTCGAGTACTTTTTGAC
The DNA here is from genome assembly GCA_016904865.1 of Pissodes strobi. Lineage (NCBI taxonomy): Eukaryota > Metazoa > Arthropoda > Insecta > Coleoptera > Curculionidae > Pissodes > Pissodes strobi. The sequence goes on from MU191597.1 coordinate 15,481, forward strand.
AAAGTTGTACTTGGCTATGGTGCTATCCGTGGGCAATCCCAGGATGTCATCTGCCTTGATTTCTTTGTTTAGCTTCTCTTGTTTGGTATTATGTCTACCTATAATCGGTTTTTGGCCTTGTGATAGCCTGTATGTGACGGAGCGTGCTTCGCCCTGTATGTATGTTTGGATTGGTGGTAGGTTTAGTAGGACTTCTAGAGCCGCAGTGGGCGTTGTGCTCATGGCTCTAGTGACGCACAGGCATGCTAGCCTTTGAACGCGACTTATTTGCCTCCGCCTGCATGGTTCTTGTCCACCATGCACCATACGCTATCATTGGTCTTACCACTGCTGTGTATAGCCACAGTGTCATTTTGGGATTGAGGCCCCAATTCTTTCCGCACATTCTTCTGCATCTTCCTAGCGCAACTGTGGCTCTAAGAGTTGCTTTTTGGATGTGTGGTTTCCAGGTAAGTCTCTGGTCAAATATGACTCCTAGATATTTTGCTTCCTTGGAAAAAGGTATTTCTTCTCCATTTATCGCCAGTGGTTTTAGTCCTGTAAGGGCTCGCCTTCTGGTAAATGGAATGATTATCGTCTTTTTTGGATTAACTGATGGCTGTTCATCTTTACACCAGTTCTCCACTATTTTGAGAGCTTTTTGGCTTCTCTCTGAGAGAGCACTGGCAAATCTACCTCGTACTACAATCGTTAGGTCGTCTGCATATCCTAGACAGTAAAAGCCTTCTGCAGACAGTTTTTGTAATAAGTCGTCCACTAATATGGCCCATAGTAGTGGAGATAGAACTCCCCCCTGGGGGCATCCTCTTCCCACCGCTGCCTTTGTGGTTGCTTCTCCCAGAGTGACTGAGATTATCCTGTGCTTTAGACTAATTTCTATCCATTTGCGCAGTGCTGTTGGAGTCCCTCTCCTTTCCAACGCACTTATGATAGAGTCTGTTGAGGCGTGATTGAAAGCCCCTTCAATGTCCAGGAATGTGGCTACGGCAATCTCCTTGTCCTCTAAGGACCTTGAAAGAAGCCTATTTAGGTCGTCCAGGGCTAGGTCTGTCGACTTTCCGGGTTGGTAAGCATATTGACGTTCACTTAGTGGGAACGCCTGTAGAGTATTATCCCTGATATACCTATCTACTAGCCTTTCCAGGGTCTTGAGCATAAAAGAAGATAGGCTTATGGGTCTATATGACTTTGGTGTGCGGTCCAAGATTCTGCCAACTTTCGGCAGGTATAGGACCCTTACCTGTTGCCATAGACTAGGTACAACGCCCCAGGCTAGACACCCTCTAAATATTCTGCATAGGTGTGGTAATAAGATGTCCTGACCTTTTTGCAGAAGTATGGGGTGTATTTCGTCTAGGCCTGGTGACTTAAATGGTTGGAATTGGTTGATGGCCCATCTAATCCTCGCAGGTGTACCTACCTCTTTAACTATTTCCCACTCCTGTCTACCTGGTCTTTGTGGCCTTGGCTTAGGCGGAAGGTCAGATGGGCCTGTTAATTGCATTGCTGTCGGAAAGTGTGCCTTTAGGAGCAGTGTTAAACTTTCCTCAGCTGTTTTGGTGTACGTGTTGTCCTCCTTTTTAAGGAGCTCGACATTGTTGTTTGTGTTTTCTTTTGCTAGGACTTTGTGAATTTGGGCGCATGCTGGGGTCTCATTTACCCTTTCGCAGAACCTTCTCCACGAATCCCGTTTGGCTTTTCGTATCTCTTTATTATACTCTGTTAGTTTTGACCTGTAAAGATCCCAGTCATTGGTTGCTTTGGCTTTATTAAATAGCCTTCTGACGGTTTCCCTCAGCGTTCCGAGTTTTCCGTTCCACCAGACTGTGCTTTCTTTTTGTTTCCAGGTTTTAACTGGGCAATTGTCCTGATATGCCGTAGCTATTGCTTCGGCTGACCACTGTCTTAGGTCCTTCAGCCATGATATTCGGCGTCGTCCTCGGTTTCTCTTGCCTTGTATTTTCCCCTCAATGATTGTAGCATTTCATGTTTTTGTCGGAAATAGCCCACTTTCTTTTCTTTATTGTATTTATGATTCCTAGGTCTTTTTTATTTTATTTAGGGTATATTAGGTATATTAGGTAATCGTTGTATCTATGAAATTCTTTTTATTTTTCTGTAGCACCATACTTTAAACCTAGTAAGACGTTTTTCCATAGTTTCTGTGAGAGTATACGCCTCTACTCCATATAATAAGACAGATAACACATAGCATCCTAATACCCTAGCTCACTAGAACGCCACAATTCACTGGATGATGTCGCCTGCACAAACTGAATTTCTGTGTGCTGGGTTAAAGAACATGCACAGTGCGAAGGTAACAAATTTGCGGATAAATTGACTAGAAAGGCAATCGGTCCTTCAGTTCTACCTATCACGACGTTGATACATATGATAAAAAAAAAGATCACCCATGAAGACTTTAGGGCAAGATGGGATGAAGCAACTAACTGTCGACTGGCCAGGTAGCTACTAAGCTACCCTAATGAGCCTAACCCAAGTATGCAGCAAAGGCATACTTGGGTACGTCAAGCAAGAACCTACCACTCTTTCCGGGGTATTCTGACTGGACACTGCCAGCTAAAAAAACATATCTATGCAATGAGACTATGTGAGACACCTCTATGCAGAGGCTGTGAACAGGAGAATGAATCAGTAGAGCATCTGCTGTGCGATTGCGACGCTGTTTCGGAACTAGGGGAATCTATTTTGGGAGAACGATGGCCAACCATGGCTTTTCTCAGAACAGCCTCCTCGGGCAACATCGTCGCCTTTTTTACAACACTAGGATGACCTAGACGGCCTAGGGAGGGCGCACTGTGGCCTAAGGGCCGTGACCTTTCAAGCCCATACTCTCACCATTTCCAGATTCCGGATTCCAGAGCACCCTAGTTCTTAGTTCGGTCTTTAATTTAGTGTCACATAAGACCTTCTTGCGTAGTAAAAGGTATGTACTTACTACGCGGGAGAGGAAGACGGTTCCATCGGCGGTACTGGATTTATTATCCACAAACGTTACTACCGCTACATCGAGTCATTTAAAAACATATCAACTAGAGTAATTTATGTAATTATTAGATTAAATAGAAGATATAGTCTCAAATCACCCAAGTATATGCACAAACTAGTACCCACACCGACGAGGAAATAGATCTCTTTTATGAGGATGTGAGCCTAGCACTCATTTCACAATTCTTTAATGCTAAAGTGGGTCTAAAGGCTGATGTTTTTGAGGCCTCGCTTGGTTGCTTTGGTTCGGAGGGCAGAAACGATCTCGTCGAAACACTTCTGGGGTTTCTGCTACAAAACAACCTAGTTCATAAATACAGTTTCTTTCACAAAAAAACCCAAACGGAGGTGGACTTGAAAAAGCCCAAACGGTCTGACAAAAAATGAGATCGACTTTATAATAACCGATAATAGACATATCATCAAAGATGTATCAGTACTAAATAAATTTACCACTGGCAGTGACCACCGTATGGTAAGAGCAAAAGTCCATCTCAATTTAAAATAGGAGCGACACAGCCAAGACGTCAAATAAAAAACCTTGGCATCAGCCGCATGATATAATTATAAATTCCAACAATGCATTGACGACCTATTAAAAGAAACTGAAATACATATAAACATGAATGAAGAGGAAAATATAAACACGTTAAACGATACTATAGTGAAGGCCATGACAACAAGCCAAGATAAACATTCCTCAGCAACCAAAAAGGACGAAAGGATAAGCGAAGAAACTAGAGAACTAATGCAAGAAAGAAGAAACAAAAGAAGTGAAGAAGCAACCACAGAGGAAGAGCTAAGGGAAATAAACAGACAAATCTCCAAAGCAATAAGAAGAGATACAAGGAGATACAAAGTGAAAGAAATTGAACGAACCATGGAGAATAACAAAAGCATGAAGGTACTCCAAAGAAAACTTTCGAATGGAAGGAAAGGAATATGCAAAATCAGAAACAAAGATGGAGAACTTATGACCAATCGAAAGGAAATATTAAATATAGTGGAGGAATTCTATAAACTCCTTTACGAAAGTCAATATGATGATAGTGACGAAGAAAATCTGGAACCCGTAATCCTGACATTGAAAGGGGGCATTGTCAACCGAGGATCATAAGAGCTTCCTGATATTACCATAGAGGAAATAGAATTAGCATTAAAAAACATAAAAAATAATAAAGTGCCAGGGGAGGTCAACATAGTTATAGACGCAATAAAAAAAGGAGGCCAGCATCTACTATTAAAAATAAAAGAGCTTTTTAATATATATCTATAGTAATCTATCTATATTCAATAGTAAAGTCCCAAAAAATTGGCATAATTCCATTGTAATCCTACTTCACAAAAAGGGAGATATAGCAGAACTAGAGAACTATCCACCAATAAGCCTCTTAGGTCACCTTTACAAACTGTTTACCCGAATTATAACCACCCGATTGGAAAATAAATTGGATTTCTCTCAACCTGTGGAACAGGCAGGCTTTCGCCGTGGATTTGGAACGAATGACCACCTTCAAAGCGTCAAAACACTTATAGAAGAGACAGTCGAATACAACAAAGCTTTAGTAATGACATTCGTGGACTACCACAAAGCCTTCGATAAAATAGAGCTAAATGCATTATGGAATGCACCTCAGGAATGTAGCGTCGACTACCGATATACCAAACTCATCCACAATATCTACAAAAATGCAACAATGACGGTAAAACTACATGAAAATACCATTGAACGTGGTGTTCGGCAAGGCGACACAATGTTACCAAAACTGTTTATTACAGTCATGGAGTGTGCATTCAAACCATTGGACTGATGTCAGAGAGGTATAAACATAGATAGCAAGAACCTAAACAACTTACGTTTTGCAGATGATATAGTGCTATTCTCGGACAATCTAGAAGAAATGCGAGTGATGTTGCAGGACCTGTAAGAGGTGTGGGGAAAAGTCGGTCTTAATATCAATATGTCAAAAACAAAATGTATGGGTAACCTTGTTCCCACCTGTGGCTTGAAGATTTTAGGAGCTGAAATTCAAATGGTAGATAGGTATATGTGTACCTAGGCCATGAGGTCAGCATCTCAAGGGATAACCAGACATGCGAGCTAAAGAGAAGGCTCACTCTCTCCATTCCCGTCAATCTAAAAAGAAGGGTTTGCGATCAGTGCATGCTGCCAGTGATGACATATGGCTCAGAAACCCTAACACTAACAACAGCAACAGCTAAGAAACTTAGAATTACACAGATGAAGATGAAGAGATCCATGCTTGGTGTGACCTTGAAGGACCACTCATACGAAACGAGGATTTACGCAGAAGAACCGGTGTCAGCGACGTCGTTGGAGCTATTGCGAAGCTTAAGTGGAACTGGGCTGGCCACGTTGCATGGATGCGGGATGATTGATGGGAAAAGAGGCTTCTTGAGTGGATACCTAGAACGGACAATCGAAGTAGAGGAAGACCGCCTACGCGTTGGTCGGACGATATTAAGAGGACTCGCAGCATCTGGATACAAACAGCACAAAATGGATTGGAATGGAAAATGATTAGGAAGGCCGATGTTCAACAGTGGACACAGAGGGCTGAATGATGATGATGAAGACCTTACACCCCGTTAAATTTCTCTTTTATTGGAATTTTGATTGTCGACACGTATTATAGCTTTGTATATATCACAGAGAGTTTGTAAGCTGAACAGAGCTTCTCTGGCTCCGAAGCCCTTTAGAAAGCCTTGTTGTCTCTCATCTAATTTGCTGTATATAAGCTCGTGAATAATTCGTAGGAATATTTTCAAAATGTGGTTCATTAAGCTCATTGTTCTGTACTCTTCACATGTCGTTGTGTTAATCTTTTTTGTAATTGATATAAATACAGACGCGAGCCAGACCTTTGTAATTTAATCTGTGTCACATACTTATATTGAATAATTCCCCGAAAATATCTAGATCTGCTTCAACTATAAGCATTAACATTTCTACGGGTATTTTGTCTGGTCCTGTAGCTACCATTTTTGATTCTTTGGATAGCTTTCGTAATTTCATCTTTAGTGATTGTCGGGCCAGTTGTTTTAGCTGTATTGATGTTTTATATTTATCTCTTATGTAATCTCCAAGTAGTTCCTCTACATATTCTTTCCATCGTTTTATTTTAGCATTGGTGTCTAATTGTATCTTTCCGTTTGTATCTATTATAATTCCAAAGTTTCTTCTTGTTTATATTCAGGCTGTTTCTTTGATTTTTGTGCATATTAAAACTATCATGTGATTCTTCTCACTGCTGAATCTCTCTGCAATTCTCATCCATCCAGTTTTCCTTTGCCGTAGTGATCTTTTGTTTTATTTATTTAATTATTCTTTTGTATTGCTGTTCGTAAAAATGTTGTTTCCTCCTTTTTATCATCAGAATTTCTTTTGTTATCCACTCTTTATCCTTAGGTATTGAATCTGTTCGTGGAATCATCATTAGTTTTAGAGTTGTTTCAGTTTGTTTCCATTTCTCTTCTATGCAGATATTTTCCTATAGAGCTTTTATGTTTGTATTTATACATTGTTTCATTTTTTGAAGTTGCGAATTCCCAAACCGAATTCGACAACGACCTTATATCCGTCTCTACCTTTTCCTTTTTGATCTTGGTTGTTCTCCGATCTCGGTTCACATTGTCACAGATAATATTTGCTTGTCGTGATTATCTGTGCTCTTTCAAGTTGCGTAGCTCAGATGATGATGATGGAGGACAAAAACTCGCTTGGTTTCGACATAAATATAAGTCTATTGATGACCAGGTTTAGTATAATTTGATGTATGCACCTATATTGATGATCATGCTTAGTATAATTTACCAGAAAAACGTAAGACGCATGACTATTCGTCGAAGGCGGATTAGACGCGACCTATTTGGTTGCCTGGAGGCAATTTGAGGTTTCCTTGAAAGTACTTTCAATTTATGTTGAATTTAAGAGATCTAATTTGTTCACTTTATATCGGTATGCTTAACTTGATTTAATTTTTAATTAACTGGCTTTGTTTACTTTTCACTGACGCATTTTAAGGAGGTGTGAACTTGTTTGCCATTGACGTACTACGAATTGGACCAAGTTGTCGTTTCCTCGGTTTGCTCGCTCTTTTATACTAAAATTTGTTGAATGTTTACTGAATATTTTTTTTAAACATGTTCAGATAATAAGCATAATAATTATCTTTCAAGATCAAGTATCAAGTTCAAACTTTAGACACAGTGTTCTTTTTTGTGAATAAAATTATTAGTTTACACATGCCCCCCTTCTAGTTAGCATTGGTCCCCAATGCTCAAAAACATCTTATATAATGAAAAGTCCAAAAATCGTCGCAACTGAGTGTAAAAAGAAAGAAAAAAATTATCTCCAATTAATAACCTTCTTCAAAGATTCAAAAACTCATTGTTACTGAGTATATAAAAATAAGAGAATCTCTCTAAGTATTAACGTGTGGTTCTCAATGCTTGAATAGCATATCGCTCATTACATGATTAGATTTAGGTTATATTTCAGAGCAGTTAGTCTTGGTTTTGCCTATAGTTTGGTTTGGTCCTGGATTCCAATCAATGGTCACCCATGCTACTCCTACTTACTCCAGAATAATTGCTGTGGATCTCCATTAGGCTGCTATTTGTATCAGGGCTGTCTTCCATCTGATAGAATTGCAAAATGCCACTGGATATTGCTCCATGTACATGAAAGAATATGAACAAAACATGAGTAATCAGTATTGACAATTAATTCCTATCCTAACGTCTTCCCTTGACTCAGTTTTTCCGGTATGGATTTTTCTTTTTTCCTTAATTACTAAGGTAATCAAATATGCCAATTTTTCTGCTCTGAAATATAATCTTTTCTTGTCATTCAATATTTTTATAGTTATCATTATTAGCAAATTCGGCAATTATGATTCAAAATTATAATTATCATTGAATCATACAGCATATATTAAATAATTATATGGTTATATCGGGGATATGTTGAAAATATGAAAGCATCATCTTATACTTTAGTTGGTCCACCGTGTAATGGGATTCTTAACACTCCCTCTCCGTTTATATGGTGCCCGGGACAGAGGGCCTGGCCTGATTTCATCTGGACCATTGTAATATCCTGGAGAAATGAACATTTTTTACCTAGGTAGTTTCCCTCTTGCTTTCATAGACATAGTTTTTCAGCCGCTCCTAACTTCGAGTACCGACGCTTTTTAGAGCTGCTTCTCTGAAGTCAGAAGCTCTCGCTAGTTTTCTTCCGCCCCGAGTATTTCATTTCCGCTTAGGACCCCTATGAAATTAGATTATTAAGAAAACGATTAATATCACATGCGTTTTGAAATCAACTTTTCATTACTAGTGTTGAAAAGTCTGACGATATCGTCTGCTCACGGTGGAGTCGAGTAAGGTACAAAAACTGTCAACTTTAGCAGTCAGATAATAAAATGACTATTTAATTGACTATTTGTCCACCGCAGTAATAATGTTTGATACTAAAACTACCCTTTGTTTCCATTTAATCACGGATTTTGCAATTTTGCCAGATATGATACCATTCCGGTACTTTGGAAGATTCTATATGTACAGTAGAAAGACTAGTAATTTCTTACGTTATAAGAATAATAATTGTACTACTGATATTTAAGGTCTGGGGCAAAAATGCACACAACTCGGCGAGTGTACCGTAGCGCCATTTGCCCGATGCATCGAAGAGAAATGTGTTTGCAAAAGCGGCTACATTCCGAATACTGCATCCACCAAATGTCTGGAAATCGCCAGAAAAATCAGCGATCCGTGCTACGAGAATATACAGTGCTCGGTGAAATTTGTAAAAGCTACTTGCAAAAAGGGTTTCTGTCAGTGCGAAGAACTATACCAGTTTAAGATGGATAAGGGCATATGTGTTAGAGATTTACGTAAGTAGAGAGGGAGTTTTTTTCTCAATATGTACCCAATTTGTTATTTGCTTAGCACACTGTCCATAAGTCAAGTTCTCTCAGCGGATTTATTTGATTTAAAGGCGTGGGTCGAAGAGTTGGTAGTTAGATGAAGGCGCCACTAAATTTTTAGCTATTAATATATCAATTATTTTTGTGCATTGAAATCGAGGGGGGGAGGCAAAATATAGAAACATACCCTTGATAAGAATATCATAAAATATATTCTTTTACCGTCCACTTTAGCTTACCAAAATAAACATCTGTATTTTAATTAAACTATTTATTTAAATATCAAATGTTTTTATAAACACTCTAAAGACAATTAATTCTATCTGAAATTAAGTTGAGTTTATGGTATCGCCCATTAACTAAGGAGAAGATTCTCTAAAATGTATGTCACCTGGATTATCAGATTATTGAATCAAATCAAAATAAGATACTAAAATTTAATCTATGCTCTATAACATTAAGATTGTCTAATTTCTATTTGGAAATAGTTCTAACTAAACTAACGCAGTTAGTCACAAAGTACTAAAACTAAACAGTATTTACTAAACAAAATCTAATCTAAATTAATCTAATAACAGCGATGATATTATTAGATCAATAAATAGTTAATAAAGATATACCAAATCAATGAATTAACCTGTGAAGTAAATATATGTATATAACCGATATTATCTACAGATAAACACGAAATGAGCTCTTTCGAGACCTGAATTAAGGTGACTAGTTAAATTTCCGAATTGCGATTAAATAAAACAGTCTACTGCCATGAGACTTACAGCCAATCACAGTAAAACCGTATCGTTCAAGCAGATAGATGCTATACAAGTATAAATAAAATAATTATCCTACATTAAGAAAACAAATTCTCTACTTGGGATAATATCGGCTATGATAATGAAGAAAATAAATATCTCTAAAGAAAATACGACAAAAAACAGGCAATCTAAAGCTGTTTATCGCTAAACTCAATAAGCAAAATCGGTAACTTGATTGAACAAAAATGAACGTGTGATATAAGATAGCAAACGACCAACAGTCGTTTAAAAGTAAGTTCATTAATCAAAATGATAAATAACGGTAAGATAAGGTACGATGTAAGATAGCAAAAGACCTACAGTCGTTTAACAGGAAGTTCATTAAAAAAAGCCGTCAGCAACGGTAATAGGTACGATGTCAGAAAATAGACGACCTACAGTCGTTTAACGATAAGTTCAGGTATAAAACTTAAAAAAGGATAGAGCCTGCTTGTGTCTTGCAGACGTGGAATCCACCGGCGTTTCCTGCAAATCTACTTCCACACCATGTGGTGGTATCACCTCAACAAAAGGACTCCATCTGGCTAAGGTGATACGTCTCACGGAAGATCGTTCGTCTCACGGAGAGTCCCTAGTTAAATTATAAATAATTTTAACTATTCAATATAGACCCGCTAATATGTAACAAACCTTTTTTATAGGAAGGGTAACCACACTATTCGGCAAACATCTCTATCCGAAAATACGGCCGATAATTTCAGAAAATACACCTGGCAGTATATTTGCCAATTAGTTTCACTACAAAATCAGACGGTAATTAGACCTGATCGTCAAAAATAACAATGGCAATTTCAGATATTGTTAGCCGGTTATTGCTTACCTTCTACTAGCTTGAGCGTGTAGGAGAGAAGGCCTATCAATTCACTTGGACCTAGCCGTAACATTGCAACTAATGACTTAACCAATAATTTCACTTTACGCATGGCCCTCCGCTCGCTTCGCTCGCCTAGGGAAGCAACGAGCAAAAACTAACCAAAACTAGCTCAAGGCATGCCCAAAATCAAGAAAAAACACGTCTTGCAAACATAACCTTAAAAAAAATTAAAAGAAAACATCGATGAGAATCGAACCCGGTACGCCGTATCACAGGCTAACCATCTACACCACTAGGCCATCAGAGCAGTTGCAAGCAATTGATTGTACCGTAAAGACATGGGTAAACTTTGAGTCGATTAATTGCAGCGCTATGCTTAGCTGTAAATTATCAATTCCCCCAAAAAAAAGAAATTATACCACATCTATCAAGGGGGAGCTCCAAACGGAGTCAGGGCTTCGAGCTTCGAGCAACTCGAAACAGCATTCATCGATAGTGGTGGATTGCACTCCGAAGTAAGGTAAGGAGAGTATCGATCGACTAGTTAAAGGAAAGGAATCGCACTACTGGATTTTGTAACATTTGCAACGCTTCAATATTATAAGTCCATATTTACTAAGAGAGAGGACGGAAACCAACAACAATTCTGTGTTGCCAAGTCAGTATAAATTGATAGAAACTTCATACTTCCGCCAAGCATCAAGATTCATGTCAATGTAATTATCGTTAATGATTGCTATAAATTAACAATCTCAGAAGTGGTAGCTATAATTCATAATATAACCAGCGAAACGAGGGGAAAATATGCACGAGAGTACCGTAGTACCGATTTATTTTATCAGAATGGCATGGCATTCTACTGGCATTTGGGAAGTTTGAATGATTATCAGAAAGTAGTTGTGTTTGTGATTCATTGGAAAGTTTCGTGTAATTTTATTATGATAAATGGTTGTTCCAGAAGCTCCAGGTCTTCATTATGTGATTGAGTAAAACGGTATCTCAAGCTATAATGCTTTCCAATATGACTAGCAACATTTCTGAGCCGATGTGATATAGCGAAAGGCTTTAATAAAACCAATCATGGTATTTTATTTGGGCTTGGGAAGAGGCGGCTTTTGAGTGGATTAGTGGTATTCTGAATATAGAAAGCAGTTAGGCTTGTGGTTAATTGTGTAATTCTGTTATGAGAGATAATTATTCCAGAGTCTCCAGGCCTCAATTCTGGATTCATTACTATTCAAGATTTGATGAAATTTGGAAAGGCAATTTGCAAAAAGGGCTTCGTCAGTGCAAAGAGCTGTGCCAATTTAAATGGCTAAGAACATGTGTGTTAGAGATTTACTTAAGTACATATTTACTTAGAGGGAGGATGTGGAACTAATATACCTCTGTATACAATTCCGTGTTGCCAAGTAAGCATAAATTGATGAAAACTCCCTAGTTCCTCAAGCATTAAGACTCATGTCAATATAATTAATGGTTATATGGATTAATGATCGTTCTCTGTGAGAGTTTGCTATCAATTAAAAATCTCAAAAGTGGTAGCTATAATTCATAATATGAAATGCCAAATGAGGGCAAAATATGCGTACTGTAGTACCGATTTAATTTCGGAATGGCATCGCATTCTACTTGCATTTAAGAAGTTGGAATGATTAGCAAAAGTAGTTTGTGTTTGTGGTTCATTGTGAACCTTCGTGTAAATCTATTATGAGACATAGTTGTTCCAGAAGTTCCAGTAGCTGGAATACCGATGTGATATAGCGAAAGCCTTCAATAAAACTAATCATGATATTTTATGTGTGCTTGAGAAGAGGCGGCCCTTGTGTGGTTTAGTGGTATTTTGGAAACAGAAAGCAGTTTAGGTTTGTGATTCATTGTGTAGTTCTGTTATTAGAGATCATCATTTCAGAATCTCTAGGCCGGTATCCTGGATTCAGTACTATTCAAAATTTATATGAATGATGAAATCTACACATAAAGTGTATGGTTATTATAGCTATTTTCACTTAAAGAGGACGTAATATGCTATCTAATTCTGGGGTATGAGACTGGAAGGCTTGGAATATTTTGTTTAAGAGCGGTATGTGTTTTCCTAAGCCATCAGATAAAACAAATGAGCATAGTAAAACTGTCAAAAAAATATCAACTTGCGTTTATTTTAAATGGAACGCCTTGTATATTTTAAACTAATATGGAATATATTTTAATTCTGATTTCAAAAGTATATAATATAGAAAGCGTGTGATGCTTATCTATTTTCAAATATTTGAAAAATGATCAATGCAAATGCAGCTAGACATTATTTTTGCAATCAGAATGTATAATACAGGGTATTCTAGCTCATTTGTCAATTACTTCAACGACACATAAGGCGGTATTTAGAACTGGCCAAAAATAACAATGATCATTTTAGATACTCAAAAATTGCCTCCTTGTCTTGAGTGGCCAAACTAGAAGGGCTGCCAATTCCCCTAAAGGAGAATATATATCACATCTGCAAAGTGGCGCTCCAAACGGATTCATCTCTCGAGCGACTCGAAACGCAAGATGGCGAGAAGTAAAGTAGCGAGAGTATCAACAACACAAATCGACCAGTAAAAAGGAAAAATCACACTACTGGATTTTGTAACATTTGTAACGTTAAACATTTAGAGCGAAAACTGAAGAGGAACAAAAACTCACGGCATACCATTCTTGCATTTTTGGAATGAGGCATATTGTTACATTTTTAAAATCTATGTAACTTTCTGGAAAATTTGCTGCTATACATTTTGAGTCTAAAATCAGTTGCTTTCCATTAAAAAATACATCAAGACCCCTGCCTGGTGTAAACACCATAAGAAATAGGATTACATTACATTTTTAACTACTTACACTTTGGGAATATTTCCGAAATGTTGACTTTTAGACTCCTATTTACAACGAAAACTATGAGATAAAAACTCTTTAAATATCGTTTTTTGTTTACTTTTTAAAGAGACTCTGATAAATACTTTTTGTAGTTAAAGCTTGTTTCTATGCCAGAGCTTTCGTTCTCGATACTCGCTAGGCGTCTAGATGTGTTGGTACATAGATGGATCAAAAATGAAAGAACGAGTGGGGCGGACCTAGGTGACGAATTTCTGCACCTTAAGGAAACACTCTCACAATCATTCCAGCAGAACTAAATTCTATCAATATGGCCATCTCTGAAAGTGCCAAAAAAATGCTTAAGAGGCTAGCAAAGGCTGGCAAACAGAAACAGACTCAACCTAATGTGGGTAACAGGGCACGAGAATGTGGAAGGCAACGAAGCTGTTGACCAGCTCGCACGGAATGGTGCACAGACTGCCTTTTGGGGGCATGAACCATTCTGTGGCATCACTAGAGGGCTCGTAATAAATGAACACAGAAATTGTGACAGAAGGCGGAAAGAGACACATTGGACCAATGCACCTGGGTAGAAACAGTCCAAGAGCCTCATAGCTCTCACTCGCCTAACTACAACAAAAAGCTTGTCAAGCTATAAAAAAAAATGAGGTAAAACTGGTCGTAGACCTTTTCACTGGACATGGCCCCTGGATGTACCACATCAAGTCTTGTGGCACCTGAAGACCTGCAAAAGCTCAACTCTGGAAATATTCTGAGGTTCTCGAAAGAGATAGGAATTTTCGTGTAAAATAGAAGAGTATAGCCAAAAGATTAATTGTGGTCGACATGCTAAAGAGCAAATCTTCCGGAGCGACCCCTGTACCATACCATATCATACCACAGTACATACATTTAAAAAATGTTATAAAATACAAAGAACCTCATTTTAAAGCATAAGAGTTTGGAAAATCACGAATTTTTTACTTACCCTATAAATTTCAAAATATTTTGTCATGCTGTTCTCTTGCAGCTCTGATATTTAAAGTGTCTCTCTGCCCCTTACAGAATTCGTGGTGTGGACATATCAAACATTTCAAAATTGATACAAAAAAGCTACATATTTGGAAATGTAGTATCTTGGGAGGATTAAATGTTAAAACCAAGGATTTAATAAGGAATAAATCCTTGGTTAAAACAGCCATATATGAAGTAGACTCTTCATATATGGATCGCAAAAAGAGAAAGTTGCAAAATACGAGAAAACTTTATGTATCTGCATTGCACATTAATTTTTATTTCTTGACGCGTTTTACTCCTCATCTATATTCCTAAATACTTGTATATCGAATCCAGCAGTAGTTTCTTAACAATATTTTTTTTTAGTATTGGGTGACATATGCGAAAACCACATGGATTGCCACGGAATTGAATTAGGTGAAAGCAGACTTGATTGCGTTTTAGGCGAATGTAAATGTAGGTCAGAATATGTGGAAGAACAAGGATTTTGTACAAGTAAGTTGATACAACTTCCAACAGGCTGTTTCTTATAATTATGACTAATTGCAGTTTGAACAATAAAACTGTTCGCCCCATGAAAGTTGCTAGAAATAATAAATATAACTGAGGAAAATGACTACTAAATCAAAGAATTTAAGTAAATTGAATAATTGAATTATATTAAATTAATAGATTAATAGATTGGCATGCGTAGAAGATTATTTCGAAGTAGATAGAAAATACCTAGGTTGGTCCAAGGTTAAAATCCGTTAAAGATTAGATTATGGAGATACAGGGCGTTCAAATTACATTTTCTTAGGTTCTTTTTAATTTTTGTAAATAAAACAGTACCTTTCTTGATCTAAACAAACATTTTTTAACCTTTGAAAATGAAATCAAAAGCAGTAAGGTATTAACGCTGAAATTTGTATGAACGTCACTTGAAGATTTCAACAAGGTATTGTAATTTCAAAAAAAGTAGATTTAAATGAGTTTCAAGCTCATTAAATTTTATGTGAATAAATCAAGTTTAGCAGATATGCGAAAATAAAATTTTCTCTTGATGGAAGCATTTTAGCACCTTATGGGGAGGCAAACTAGAACTTTGATGGTGAAATCCAGTTATTATCCGGAGTAATGCTTATTATTATTATCTTTTTACTTTTTGCTTAATATTCGCTCGTTTTACTGAAAGAATAGCTAGTGACAGCCTCGGAATTGATTTTTGACCACAAAATGGAGGAAATGGAATTTCATGTTTTCCAAAAGTGGTTGTCTAGGTAGATTTTCTCCTTAACTGTCTATGAATATTTTATAGCCGTGGTACACAAATTGCCACATACAGAGGTAACGTTCTCTTCATTTCCTATGTCATTTTTCATTTTTGACAACGTAATCGAAGTAAATTAGCCATTAAAATAGCAAATAGGAGAAATAATTTATAAACTTTTAAAAATTTCGGTAGGTACTCTTTATAGACATACAAATACAGATCAGGATCAGGAGGGTGCTTCATCTCATTTTGCTTCAGAAACCACCCCGTTACGTAACCTGTGCCCATTTTCCGATTTTTCTCAAAAACTGTTACTCTGACTAGGAAAATAAATGAATCGGTCATTTGAGAAACAACATAAGTCAGCTTGTGCAAAATTTTCAGAAACTAGATAAAACATTATAGAATATGTCCCTGGTTAACTACATAACTCACGATTTTTCCTTCAATCTGCTGTAATGATCCAAATAGGTGTTAACAGGTATTTTTTTTATAAACTGTCATTTGAAACAGGAAAAAAATTTTGAAAGTCGATGACTTATGTTGTTTCTCAAACTAACGACGCTTTTAATTTTTGTTTGCCTAATTTTGATGTAGTTGTGGTTAGAAATTAATTAAACTACGTTTTGTTAGAAACAGGATATATTTAGAGGAACACAACTACTACGCTCGACGTAACCATTCTTCCAAATACCCCTCTAACATGTCTCACAACCCTCTTTAATAATAGTAATATGCTCGACGTAACTCCACACTCCCAAATACCCCTCTAACATGTCTCACAACACTCTTTAATAATAGTACTACGCTCGACGTAACTCCACACTCCGAATTACCCCTCTAACATGTCTCACAACGCACTTATATTAATACTACTACGCTCGACATAACTCCACTCTCCCAAATATCCCTCTAACATGTCTCACAATGCTCTTTACTAATACTACTACGCTCGACGTAACTTCACACTAAATAGGGGCCCCTAGGTTCCGTTTAAACGGTACCCGTCCGACCTACCACACCGACTTTCGTCGATTTCCACCTATAAAATCGATTTTTTTTCGCCAAGCCTACCCCCTAGGTTCCACAGTTTTTTTTTATGTCAAAATTCGTTTTTCCCGACCCCGAAAACAACCCAGAGTCCCCATTTTCGCCTACATCTGAGCTGTCTCGTGTTCGGTCTAGTACCAGCTCACGTTTCCTATTGACGCCACTTTTGACGCCAGTTTTGACTTCATTTGAGAAACAAATGTTAATTTCTCAAATGAATGAAATATTTTTACCGTACATTAACGAATAACGTATAGTCTGACTTATGTGGTTTTTCGCTGGAATAGGTATTTACATGTATAGATTACAAAATTGCTAATATCTCGATTTCGGCCAAACAGTGACTTATATTGTTTCTCAAATGACCGATTCAAATAGGACCTAAAATATTCAGCATAAAATTCTACATCATTTGTACCCTATAAACTTTTTCTATCGTTAACTTTACTTTCAGAAAAATATGGTTTGAAAAATTAGGATATTTTGCTAAAGTTAGGCAAAAACGAGTAAAGTGACAAATATCTTGAAATACATTAGCCATAGAAAAATGTTGCATGCAAAGCAGATTTTTCTACACAAACTTGGCTATAAGGACAAAAAAAATATGACTACAGAAAGTTTTATTATTACTAGGGACTATGTCTTTTATAATCAAGCCCGTTTCCACACCACCGCTGAGGTAGAGTTTCCGGCGCGCTTTTGCTGTAAGTGGTTTCTCCTGGAAGCCTAATCCACTAAAAACTAACAGTTAATTCTTCCTCTACCACTGAATTAAAAAATCCATGACAATTGGAGCATATTGTTGAACATTTCAATCCAACCTCAGCACATTCGCATCTTTTTCCGCAGCCCTTTTTACAACGACATGCTATTAATTGAAGAATAGAAGTAGGAGCTGGTATCTGAATTGTAGGAATTGGGACCAACAGTTGGCAAATCTTTTTTTATGGAAGTAGCCTACGCACTAAAGGAAGATCCTATGGCGCTCGGCTAGCGATGTGTGTGCGAAGATGTTGATTGACACGTTTCTTAAACAGTTGTAGGTTGTAATTAGGGGGGACAGATGTGCTGGGAGTGAGTTCTACAGTGATGCAGTGCGTCAAACAAAGGGGTATTTGTAAAGCGACGTTCTAGATGCTTCCAGTTGTGCTACGAATGGGTGCGCTTTAGCCGCCTGTCTTGACTGTCTGGCAGGTGCTGCCTGAAAATATCACACATGTCTGCAGTGTCATGCCAGGGCATATTGCTCTTGACCGAGACACCCATTAGTCCGATTGACGAGGATGAAGGAATGACCGATCAAGCCATAATGATGTCAAGGCACGCCGTATTGGCACTCTTGGTAAACGTGCCTGCTTGGGCCTTTGCAGCATTAAATTGGGCCAAGTTCCTGTCGCCCCAAGTTGTTGTGTTTTCCATACTCATTCATTATGATTCAAATTTTCTGCACGCCACGAATAACTTTTTGTTGAAAAACGCAACACAAATGTTGTTCTAACGCAGCACATGCAAGTGGTACGCAGATTGATCAGCAAATTTGTTAAATTTACAGTTTTTGCTTTTCCTTTGCCAAATACGCTGATGTAGTATCACGTCCACTGAATGTGTGAGCAATGCAAATAATATATTTCTTTTACAGTTATGAAGGACTTTCGGATTCTGCAAATCGAGAGAACTATATGATGTTTCCTTGAACATCTGTTAGAAACCGAATGTCTTTGCCAATAGGACAAAGAGCAATTAGGAGAATGAGAAGGTCAACATCCTGTGCGACAACAACTACCGTATTGTTGTTATCGGCTTCTTTAATAGAGTTTAGAAAATTAGAGTATCAGTATCATCTGTTGTAGATGCCAGCATATTCCAGTTTTTGCATCATTTGATTAATCAGTCGTTATTTATTTGCCAGATTGCTAAGCAGATTTTTCTGTGAATCAAGAACACTTTGCATATATTTAACAATCCATCATCGATCAAACCAGGCATTGTACTAGCTGAAGAGAAAATCACACTAGCTTTACACAAGGCATCTCGAACTGTCACATAATTAAAACAATTTAGATTAACTTCATTTAACAAATTTTGGACAATATAATCAAGTAGTGATATTATCAAGACCACCACCTACATGTGCTGCTTTAGAGCAACATTCGTATCGCGTGGCGTGGAGAAAATTTGAAGTGGTATTCTTTATAAAAACTCCTGTTTATCCTGAGACACCAGAAAATTATATTATTTTCCTAAATTTATATACAGGGTGCTCAAAATTTGCGAAAATATTAGGAACGACCAAGAATAAATTACCCTACGTAGGAGGCCATGACTTTATATTTGGGTCCTAAATTTCCTTTGGAACAACTTTCCTTAATACCCTTTTGACGT
>MU191598.1:0-12077 GCA_016904865.1 Pissodes strobi
ATATAAATGCAATAAATGCATTTAATTAATCTAAAAAAAGGGAAAAAAATTGCCGATAAAAACATACCCTACACGATTGACCGAGGCATCGCAAATATCTATGATATCAGTATCGCTTTCTTACCGTTCTCATCTGCTATCTGACTTATGTTCAGGGTATGTACAATTTGAAACTATTTATTTTTGTGTTAAATGTTGTTCAAGTATTGTTCATTCAGAGTTTACACTGTATGTGGTCGTAATTTTAATTTTATATTTTAGACGGAATAAAGACACAAAACAATTTTTGAAAATGCTCAAGAAAAATGAGCGAAACGTCATACTTTTGAAATGAGTGTTTAATTTAAGAGCCTATACCCAAGATTAATAGAACAATTTATTTATATACGGCTCAAGAAAAAGCAAAACATTGGATAGTGCTTTTCATATTAATATTCATTCCTTAAGACACAAAAAAGATGAGTTATTTCTTTTATTATAAGAGCTTAATTTTCCAGAAATCATTGAAATAACTGAACATTGGTTAAATGTTGATGAGCCTGTGTTTGTCAAAAATTATCTCATGGAGGTATAACGATAATGTCTACCTACTAACAATGACTTTTCGGCAGTGACTAAGTTCGATAATTCTGTCACGAGGACACTGTCCGCTTTGAGTTGCGTTGACGCATCTTGGTACAATTATTTAAGATACAGGTCTAAAGCCTTTTTAAAAACACATTTTATATAAAAAATACCCTATTTTGACAGTGTTGACACTGTCCGCTTAGAGTTGCGTTGACGAAACTTTGTACAACTATTTACTGATAATGTAGAAAGCTTTGGGTGGTACCAAAGTTGAATGCCCCCCCGTCCAAGTATTTTTTTAAACAACTTTTATATAAAAAAAAATACCTTATTTTTACTGTTTTAACAAAATTAAGACAAGTATGGGTACTGTCCGCTTTGTGTTACGTTGACGAAACTTGGGACAATTATTTATCGATAATGTAGAAAGCGTTTGGTCCAACTATTTTTAAAAACACCTTTTATATAAAAAATACTCTATTTTTACAGTTTCGCCAGGATTAAGACAAGTGTGGACACTGTCCGCTTCGAGTTGCGTTGACGAAACTTGGTACAATTATTAAGGAATAATGTAGAAAGTCTTTGGCGGTACCAAAGTTATATGCCCCCCCGTCCAAGTATTTTAAAAAAACACCCCTTATATAAAAAAATACCTTATTTTTATTGTTTTGCCAAAATTAAGACAAGTGTGGACACTGTCCGCTTTGAGGAAACTTGTTACAATTATTTATCGATAATGTAGAAAGCTTTTGGTGATACCAAACTTCAATGCCCCCCGTCCAAGTATTTTTAAAAACAACTTTTATATAAAAAAAATAGCTTATTTTTACTGTATTGCCAAAATTTAGACAAGTGTGGCCACTGTCCGCTTTGAGTTGCGTTGACGAACTTTGTACAATTATTTATCCATAATGTAGAAAGCTTTTGGTGGTAACAAAGTTTAATGCCCCCCGTCCAACTATTTTCAAAAACACCTTATACAGTATGTCTTACTAACTTGGAACCATATGGGAGACTTCTTTATTGTTGACTTTACGAAAAAAAGTTGCTCTTTATAAAAAGTTCTGCTTCCTGAGAAAATAATATTAGACTTGAATTAGCATATACAGAGTGGTCATAAAGTAGGAAAATGTACAGGGTGTCTGGGAATACCGTTCGAATAATTTTCGGAGTGATTCTACATAAGAAAACATAATTTTTTTTTTATAGGAACATGGGTCCGAAAATGCATGGTTTCCAAGATACAGGGTGTCAAACTTTTTATAAAAAACCAGTTTTTTGTTAATACCTTAAATATGATTTTACTGATTTTGTTGAAATTTGGCAGTGTTATCTGTAGTAATAAGGGGCTCATTTAGCCTTAACTAGATTAAAAATATAAAGTCCAGTGGCGTCCCGGGGGCATCATACCGAGTATTATTGACAAAGAAATGTGCGCCACTGACTCTTTTAAGCATTTTATATTTTTTTTCGTATTAAGCAACTAAAAATACAATAATTTTTGTTTCTTTAATTGTTTTCGTATCTTGTTTCGTTTTCGAGAAAAAAAATAAAACCAGTTTATTACAGCGTTTGATGTAGAATTTCGTGCCCAAAAGATATGCAATATACTGGTATTTATTTTTTTTTCTCGAAAACGAAATAAGATACGAAAACAATTAAAGAAACAAAAATGTTGTATTTTTAGTGGCTTAATACGAAAAAAATATAAAATGTTTAACAGAGTCAGTGGCGCACATTTCGTTGTCAATAATATTCGGTAAGATGCCCCCCGGGATGCCACTGGACTTTATATGTTTAATCTAATTAAGGCTAAATGAGCCCATTATTACTACAGATAACTGCCAAATTTCACCGAAATCAGTAAAAGCATATTTAAGATATTAACAAAAAACTGATTTTTTTATAAAAAGTTTGACACCCTGTATCTTGGAAACTATGCATTTTCGGACCCATGTTTATATGAAAAAATGTTCATGTTTTTAGGATTGCTACAATCATAAAATTGTTCGAACGGTATTTCCGGACATCCTGTACATTTTCCTACTTTATGACCACTCTGTATATGCTAATTCAAGTTTTAATAGTCTAATATTATTTTCTCAAAAAGCAGAACTTTTTATAAAGAGCAACTTTTTTTCGTAAAATCAACAATAAAGAAGTTTCCCATATGGTTCCAAGTTAGTGAGACATACTGTATATAAAAAAATACGCTATGTTTACTGTTTTGTCAAGATTAAGACAAGTGCGGACACTGTCCGCTTTGAGTTGCGTTGAAGAAACTTTGTACAATCATTTATCGATAATGTAGAAAGCTTTTGGTGGTACCAAAGTTCAATACCCGCCCGTCCAAGTTTTTTAAAAACACCTTATATATTAAAAAAATACTCTATGTTTACTGTTTCGTCAAGATTAAGACAAGTGTGGACACTGTCCGCTTTGAGTTGCGTTGACGAAAATTTACACAATTATTTATCGATAATATAGAAAGCTTTTGGTGTTTTTATGGTACCAAAGTTCAATGCGGCCAAGAATTTTTAAAAACAACTTTTATATATAAAAAAATTACTGTATTTTTACTGTTTTGCCAAAAGTAAGACAAGTGTGGACACTGTCCGCTTTGAGTTACGTTGACGAAACTTGTTACAATTATTTAGGGATAACGTAAAAAGCTTTTGGTGGTATCAAAGTTTAATGCCCTCCAAGTATTTTTAAAAACTTTTATATATTAAAAAATACTCTATGTTTACTGTTTTGTCAAGATTAAGACAAGTGTGGACACTGTCCGCTTTGAGTTGCGTCGACGAAACTTGGTACAATTATTAACGAATAATGTAGAAAGCTTTAAAAAAATACCTTATTTTTTCTGTTTTGCCAAAATTAAGACAAGTGTGGACACTGTTTGCTTTGAGTTGCGTTGACGAAGCTTTGTACAGGGTGTTCACCCATAATGTCCCCCCCCCTTTAACTTTGTTAATTTTTAAGCTACAAAAAAAATAAAAAACAAAATTGTAGGGCTTTTAACGTAGTTTTTGCACACGTAAAGGAAAAAACAAAAAATTGTGCAGTATACAGGGTAGATCAAAAAGAAAAAATTTTTTAAATCTAGCCCCCATTTATTATTCGATTTTTCGATTTTCCATAAAATTCTAAGGATTTTTAATATAACACACTATATGCCTATTCCTAATACTTTAGGAGTTATTGACAGTTGAAGTCGCTATTTTGTGTTGTTCTTTTATTTTTTATGGCAACAGCCACCTAAGAATATAACTTTTTTTTTAGCTTTTGAGGTCATTGAGGTGTAAATAGTGAGTTTCCTCAATTCGACCTCATCGCTTCGAGTAGTGCTTTTGTAACTTCTGTTTTAAAAATGATTAAAAGAATTATTATTATAATTAAAAATAGCGACTTCAACTGTCAATAACTCCTAAAGTATTAGGAATAGGCATATAGTGTGTTACATTAAAAATGCTTAGAATTTTAGTTAGAATCGAAAAATCGAATAAAAAATGGGGGCTAGATTTTAAAAAATGGTTCTTTTTGATCTACCCTGTATACTATACAATTTTTTGTTTTTTTCTTTAGGTGTGCAAAAACTACATAAAAAACCTTACAATTTTGTTTTTTTATTTTTTTTTTGTAGCTTAAAAATTAACAAAGTTAAAGGGGGGGGACATTATGGGTGAACACCCTGTACAATAATTTATCGATAATGTAGAAAGCTTTTGGTGGTACCAACTATTTTTAAAAACACCTTTTATATAAAAAATACCTTATTTTTACTACTTTGCCAAAATTAAGACAAGTGTGGACGCTAAAAAATAGAATATGTACAAAATCATCATCCAGTAATATCTTCGTGAATACAGAACTAGATCAAGGTTTGCTTTCACACGAACAGTGGTATAAAATAATCAGAAATGCAAGGCCTGCTGATACCACCAAAGGCTTTCTACAATATCGCTAAATAAATAAACGACGGTATAAGCCATATAACAGGTCACGATACCTTCCCGGGTATAATATAGGCCACACATAAAAAAAAAGTTTCATCAACGCAACTCAAAGCCGACAGTGGCCACACTTGTCTTAATGTTGGCAAAACAAAAAAAAAAGGTGTTTTTTATATAAAAAGTGTTTTTATTCATATAATAATATTATTTTTTATATAAAAGTAATTTAAAAAATACTTGGACCGGGGGGCATTGAGCTTTGGTATACCACCAAAGGCTTTCTATATTACCTAAGAATAATTTTTCGTAGTTTTATAAACGCAAAGTGGACAGTGTCCACAGCTCTTTAGGTACCTCTTAGTGATATATTATATTATTCAGAAAATATTGCATTTTTTATTTGAGATATAAGAAAAATATTTGGACTGGTACCATCGAAGACGTTTGACATAATAGTCAATATTTGTACCATTTCCCCTCAACAAAGTACATATTTTTAAAATTGATTCATTATGTTATCAGTTTCTGGCTTGCCATTGCTAGTAGGCCCGCGACACTTTTACGGCTGAGATTCTATGGATAACATCACTCTAACTTAAATGTTATATTATTCTTGTCACCTTGTCAAAGTCAAATTCAAAACTTGGCAAAGTCCACGAGTTTTTTACTGATATAATTACATTTACTAACCATTTTCATTTTCAGATTTCTAATCCTTGACAACAGGACCACACTTGTTCCACGGTTCTTTTATAGCTACTTTAGGGTCACTAAATTCGCAATTCTGCAAATTACACTCTGGAGCCAGAGCCAAAGCGGTCTTATTGAAAAGCGTCATAATAAAACTGAGGAGGGCACTTACTTTTTATTTATTTATTTATTTATTTATATCAAACTGTTACAATTATTTAAAATCTTGGAACATTGACAAAAGCATTATTAAATTCTAACAAAATTTGTTAAGAGGCACCTAGGCATAGCGTGTATGCATGTATGTGTCACAAGTAGTACTATTTATTTTTAAAAATATATACAATTATTCTTAAATTATTCTGCTAGGACAAGCACAGCCAATCAACTCAGATCCCGAGACCATCGAACACAAAATAAAATTAAATTAAGGGATCATTAAATTTGCAACAATACAAACTCTAGTGATAGCAAAACTACATAAAGATTTGAGGTTTAAAGTCTTATGACTCTTAGGTATATAGTTACATGCCTATTAGATTTGTTGCCTGTGTTATGTTAGTGATTACATGCAGTTCTGACTTCTCTTTTTTGTGCATATATATGCATGAAGAGAGAATAAAAAGTTGACAGATATTGAAAAGTTTTTTTTTATATAGTTGTTCCGTAGGGTGTAATTTATTTTTTCTGAATATAACCTTTAGCACGTAATTTTGAACAGCTTGCAGTGGTTTTAAGGTTGTTTTATAGGTACCACTACAAGCAGTAATCCCATAACGTAAGAAGGACTCAACTAGAGCTTTGTAGATACAAATGGTAAGTTTTTCACTTAGAATTTCTCTTAAGATGTAAAATTTGTATACAAGTTTTCTTACCTTGGTTACCACATAGTTGATATGATATGTCAATTTCAGGTGTTGATCGGTTACTATTCCCAGATATTCAGTTTTCTTACAAGGGTGAATTGAATCACATTCATTTATAAAAATTCTGTCGAAGTCTGGTCTGTTTTTATTAATTAGGAAAAAAGCAACATAGTTTGTCTTTTGTAAGTTTAATGAAAGTTTAAAACTATTCAACCAATTTTTAACACGATTAAACCCAGTTACAAATGTTTGTCTATAGTTTCATCCCATGTTTTATCCTTAAAAATCAAGGCTGTGTCGTCAGCATATGACACAGCATCAGCGTCAAGTTCCATACCCAAGAGTGAGTTTATATACGCTATAAACAATATGGGGCCCAATATGGTCCCTTGAGGCACACCTGTTTTTATTATTTCTGGGGAACTAGTGGTATTGTTCATCACAGTATTTTGGCATTGGTTGGAAAGATAGTTCTCCAAGACGTTCAACACAGCGCCCCTGACTCTATAATGTTTTAGAACATTAAGTAGTTGTTTATGAGGCACTGTGTCGAACGCCTTAGCGAGATCCATAAAGACTACAATTGTTTTTATACGGTCATTAGATTTTTGGTGAACTCTGATGTAAGGTGTTGTGTAGCATCAGCTGTACTAAATCCCTCGGTGAAGCCGTATTGGCTCGTGGAGAGAATTTTGCTAACAAGTCTGCATTTAAGTGCTTTTTCAAATATTCTTGCTAATAAGGCTGATCGGTCGGTAGTTTTGGATTTTATTCACAGGACCTGACTTATAAATTGGGATTACAATAGAAACTTTGAAGTGATGTGATACTTCTACAGAATGATCCACCATTGCCTCGCAAAATCTGACATTCCAAACTGGGGCGCTCTAAGGGAGTTCTACCTAGATTTTCCTTGGCTCGACGTCTGCTTTGGCACTAACGACCCGTCAGCCTGCTGCGATGAGATTACGCAAGTAATATCAGGAATGAAAGCATGCATACCAAATTCCATCAAGTTACGGTCAAAAGGAGAGCACTGGTTCCACAGAAGATGCGAAAGAGCTGTAGGTAGAAAACAGCAAGCCTACAAGTACTGGCAGGAAAATCAGACCGAAGAAAATCGCACGCATTTTGTCGACGCGAGGAACGAATGCAAACGTGTGATCGATGCAACTAAGGACAAACACAATCAAAGGATCAGGAATAAACTTTTGCAATGCCCCAGTGGCTCCAGGAATTTCTGGTCGGTAGGAAAGGCAGTAAGTAATAACTTTACAAAAACGTCTCTCCCACCTTTGACAGACGAACGTGGCATCACGGCGTCTACAGCCAAGGAAAAAGCAAACATGCTCGCCAAAATGTTTTCATCGCACTCTAGCTTAGACGTCCCCCAAGGCAAGGCTCTCCCCACCATATCGAACATCAACACTCACATGGCAGAAGTCAAGTTTCATCACCGTGATAGTCATAAAATCCTTAAAGAACTAGATACGCAAAAGACATCAGGACCGGACGGAATACCTGCCATCGTGTTAAAGAACTGCGCCAACGAACTAACACCCATTTTTTTCAGGCTTTTTTCTCTGTCTTACGGATTTACCCATCTTCATGGAAAGTCGCTCGAGTGCAACCTGGACAAGAAAACCACACCCTCAAACTATCGCCCAATTGTCTTGCTTCCAATAATCTCCAAAGTCATGGAACATGTAGTCAATCAGCAGCTACTCAAGTACCTCGAGAACAACAGAATAAACAGCGATAATCAATACGGTTTTCGCAAAGAGAGATCGACAGGAGATATATCACTCATATATGGAGTAGGGCAATTGAGAACTACGTCTCGAGCGATTGCGTTGGATATTTCACAGGCATTCGAGAGAGTTTGGCATGACGGACTGCTCAATAAACTGCCGTCTTTCGGACTGCCAGCCTCTCTCTGCAGCTGGCTTGCCAGTTTCCTTAAGAACCGATCTCTGCACGTTGCAGTTGATGGACACATCTCAGACACATTCACCATTAACGCGAGCGTGCCTCAGGGCGCAATACTTTCACCAACTCTGTTCCTCATCTATAACAAAGACCTGCTGACCGAAACGAATAATTCTGTTTACAGTTTTGCAGATGACCGTGTCTCCCAATTTAGATCAGAAAAATCTTTACCAGCGACTGAGACTTAGCATCGCAGACAGGAGCAGATTACAGCAATTAATCAAGACTTGGAGAAAGTTCAAACTTGGGGCGGCAGTTCAATGCAGCAAAGATCCAAGCAGCCACGTTTACCCAAAGGGCCAATAGGGCGGGCCCTGACATCACTATGGCAGGATCGACCATTCCTTCATCCTCGTCAATCGGGACTGCTGGGTGTCTCGGTCAACAGCAATATATCCTCGCATGACCACGTTGCTAACATCGTAAAATCAGCCTCCCAGAAGCTTGGTACGCTAATTCGTCACCAAAAACTGTGTACACCGCATCAGTTTCTACTGCTCTACAAAGCTCAAATAAGGCCGTGCTTAGAATATTGCTCACACATAAATATTAATTAACGGTAGCATAATCTATTGCTTTAAGGTTTACATTAATGTCTCCTGTGTAAATTTCAATATTGTTATTTGTGTTATTTGATAAATAGTCGAATAGGTCTTGAAATAAAAAGTTGTTATTAACTTGAGGAGATTTGTAAAGTGCTGAGATTCCATATGTCTGATCATAAAGCTTAAAGGTGATTCTGCTAATCGTCACTTTTGATTTTTTTAATTTGATATGGGCAAAATCAGGGTTTAAAGTAGATCTGATTAGAATGAGAATCCCGTCATTTTTGTTGAAATCACCATAGTTATAATCAGTGGCGGCTCGTAGAGTTCAGTAATGAGTGGGCAGACGAAGTGTGGAATAGAATTCGTAAAAGGTGCAGAGAGGAGGGCCACGCCCAATATTCACCCAAGTCATTAAAATCGCTAAAAACACGCCATTCACGAGCTAACGCTGCGTATTTTAGTTTGTTATCAAGCCTTATTGACAAATTTCCCATTGGGATATTCCCAAATCAATTAAACGTAAAAAAGTTACTATAGTTTATTTTTGATTATTTTAATACAGCAGTTTTTGTTAACGGAAGAAAACTACTCGTGCCAGCTGTTTATAAATTATAAAATGCCGTATTTCTTTGTTTAAACGTAAAGACTATATAAATTATAAATTGAAAAATATTAGTACATTTTTGGTTTTAATATTTATATTTGTGAAGGGTGAAGTTTACCTACTACATCTGAATAGCTGCCACTGGTTATATTACGATATGCATGCAAATTGCAGGAAAAAAGCAAAAGTATCTAGTGCTCTATGTTAATCAGCATATTTGCAATTTTCGTTTCCATTCGTGCTTGCAACCTTTATTAAACTGTAAATATACTGTTCAGCAAGAAGCATGGCTGTTGCTCGACACTTGCACTAAAACTTGCCATGTTCCGCTTAATTTTAATTCGCATACAATCAATAATCAATCACAAACGTACGCACTGATAAAATATCGTCAACGGACTTAATGCAATCCCAACAAACAAGCCGAGCAGCCGAATATGCCCGATGGGCTAGCCCGTAGAGCCGAGGTTCCATTTGAATTTAAACGCCTCAGAAACATTTTCAAATTTTCATTCCTTAATTTATTGTTAAAAACAATATTTTTGGCTTTGCTTATTAAAACCGAGAACCTAGACAATTACAAAGAAATTATAGGCCGCAAGACAGCTTTTATTATGGTCGAATATGGAAAAACAAACAATATTTATGTCATTATTTCTTAAGGTGCTACCTAGAGCGCCTTGGATATGGCATGGTTGGTGTACTTCAGACACACGCGCCACTCCTCCCTCTTTGTCTTTCTCATTAGAAATATCAATTGCCTTTGTCTTTCGGTGGGTCAGGTCGTTTGGGCTCGCCCCGCCGCCGCACTGTATTCTTTAGCAGGCGGCACTGGATATAGACGATACGACTGGCCTAGGGAGATACGATTTATTTGGTATAATAGTCAGCGATTTGCGCTCCTGTTTTTCGGTGAAGTTTTAAATGATTAATAATATAATACTTATATAAGTTTTTGAATTATATTTATTCTATAATAATATATAATACTGCGAACGAAAAAAAAATACATTTATTCTTTTTTATTTTACATTTTACTGAATTTTTATAGGGTACATCTTCTTTTGGCCAATTGCTTTGTGGTATAGACCTGACGAGCATTCCACGTAGATTGTAAGATTATTTTTATTTTTCATGTGCTTTACGTATGTGACTGTTAGTTTATCGTTTGCAACTATCCATTTGTTTTGTTGTCTTAGATTTTTTTCAATTTCTTTCGGGTCTTGGTTTTGTTCACTATTCACTCCAGTAATTTTCAATTTTGTTGGTCTTTTTTTAATTCCGATGGGTTCAGCTCTTCTTGTATTATTTTTCCATGTTTTTAGCTTGTCCCTTGTTTTTTGCTTTTATAATAATGGTTTCATCTGTATTTGGAGGGGGCTTAAATACCAGGACTTCTGCATAGGCTTTACGATGGATGCCTACCTCCTGGCCTTCACGTGATACACCAGGATTTCGCTGTTTTGTTTTTCTTTAATTTGGACAATATCCGCCTTAATATCCGAGAGTGTTTTTATAATGTATGGCGTTCTAGCTATCAATGCCCTACAATCATTGCAGATGTATAACAATAAACGTTTTCTTAGAGGCATACATCTTTCTTCGGTAGTTGATAAATTAAGACACTCGTTCTGTATATTTCTTAGACACGAGTCACAGGAGTAAGAGGCTTACTTTTCTTCAAGTTTCTCTTTGCACATTATGCACTCCTCCACAGGTTCCCCCATTTGTCACTTTCCACTCTTCCACGCTTGCCAAACATAAAGCGCCTACGCGTGCGGTTGGTCCGTTCCCAATAAACGCATGCACCCGTATGGAATGTCGATGTCGTGCCGGTCTGATATGACAGAAGGGTCCAGTGAGAACAGGTAATTGAAGACAATTAATAGCCCGTCATTTTCCGATTTTCAGTACTTGTAACACAGCAAGCAAAAACACATGTCATTCGGACAGGACAAACTGCACTTATTTGTCTTACAAACATCATTAACCAAGCAATTATTTTCCTGTTTTCCTCTCAAGTTGACTTATTGATGCTAAAGAAATGAGAAATAAATTCGTTTAATGACAACCTAAGGGATAAGCATAAAAGGCTTCGACGTATAATTTCTTGACAGACGCTACCCAGTGGCGGCTCGTGACTTATGTATAAGATGGCGCGAAAATATAATTCTCCTTCCTTCCAGCTCGGCGGAGGCTAAATGGCTAATCAGAATCTCAAATCTCATCAGAATGAGAAATAAAAATTCAGCTGGTATTGATGGTATTTATTTGAGACTATTTAATAATCTTCCTGTTTCATCACTTACAGGACTCTGTGAGAGTATAAATATCTCTTTTGATAAGGGTATCCTTCCTGAAAGCTTGCGTATGGCTTTTGTAAAACCACTCTTAAAGGGAGGTAACTCCACTGATCCATCATGCTTTCGACCCATTTCAATGCTTCCAACACTCTCGAAAATTGTTGAAAAAATCGTGAAAAATAGGATGACTTCTTTTCTAGAAAAACCTAAATTACTAAATAAAAATCAATTAGGCCTTAGGGATAAGAGTAGTACTAGCGACGCAATATTCAATCTTTTGGAAAGACTGTACTTAGGTCTCAATGAAGGAGAGTTGGCTGTGGCAGTGTTTTGCGAATTTTCTAAGGCATTTGACTGTGTGGATCGCGGAATACTGTTGCAGAAGCTGTCCTGTTATGGTTTTAGAGGATATGCTCTTAAATGGCTTGAGTCACTTCTAATGAGAAGAAAACAAGTAGTAAATGGGAGACACCAGGTTTCATGTGTGCACAGCATTGATTCTGGGGTTCCACAGGGGTCAGTGATTGGTCCCTTATTGTTTCTTGTATATATAA
>MU191598.1:12177-33261 GCA_016904865.1 Pissodes strobi
ATATATAAGTTGCGCAATTTGATGCCCAACAAGATGCAGTTTTGAAATTTGTAAAATTCCGAATAGTTCCGGAGATATTCGTAAAAAACCGAAAAGCAGCTATTTCATTTTTATTTTTTCCTGACTTTATTTGGAGAGATAATATAAAATAAATTTAACATTATCATTGCCACTTTTTACCCTTTATAAAATGGCAGTGTCAAATTTTAAATCTGACGTTTCGTGTCCGGGCCCCCTTCATCAACTTCATATTTTTAAATACGGACCTGGATTTTTTATTTAATTTTTTAGAAGCCTTTGGTCTCCCAAAACCAACGATGAATCACACTTATCAATATATCAACAAATCTAGATTTCCTCCATAGGAGATAATGTGTTAGACAGAGACGGGGCGATCTTTTCTGACCCGATTTCACTTATGAGAATATTTCTTACCACTATCTCCCAAAACCAACGATGTATCACACTTGTCCAATAGCGGTAACAAAAATATTCTCATACGTGAAATAGGGTCAGAAAAGATCGCCCCGTCTCTGTCTAACACATTATCTCTTATGGAAAAAATCTAGATTTGTTGATATATTGATGTGTGATACATCGTTGGTTTTGGGAGATCAAAGGCTTCTAAAAAATGAAATAAAAAAATCCAGGTCCGTATTTAAAAAAATGAAGTTGATGATGGGGGCCCGGACACGAAACGTCAGATTTAAAATTTGACACTGCCATTTTATAAAGGGAAAAAAGTGGCAATGATAATGTTAAATTTATTTTATATTATCTCTTCAAATAAAGTCAGGAGAAAATAAATATTAAATAGCTGCTTTTCGGTTTTTTACGAATATCTCCGGAACTATTCGGATTTTTTCAAATTTCAAAACTGTATCTTGTTGGGCATCAAATTGCGCAACTTTGCCTTAATTTAACCGACTTCGTATCTCTTACGGTTCCCGAGATCCCCATGCATGCACTCGAATTTGTAGCACCCTGTATATATATAAATGACCTAGCTTTTATCAGCATTAATGACTCCATTACACTGTTTGCTGATGATACCACAATATTGTGGCTAGGAACAAATAACACCATTTTAGAAGAGACAATTCATAAGAATATAAGCATTATTTATTCAATTTATTTATTTATTCAATTTATTCATACAATTTACACAACAGAACAGAGTTCCAAATGGTACAATAATAGACTAAGACTAAGTATCTACGTGAAATTGATAACACAAATATAAAAATTTATAAAAGATATTACAAAACATACTAGACACACAAAAAATAATAACAATCTTAATCTTAATCTACCAAGCATAATGGGCTCAGGGATGACCGTGAACAACAACAGTATCGAGAAGCCGTCTTACTGCATTTTTAAAGGATAATGGACTGTAATTATAATCAAAATGTATAGGTAAATACCTATTGTAACAAGCCATAAATCTGGCTATTATTTAATTCCTGCCAATGTCTGTTCGGCTATAATTTAGGTAAAACATTTGCACTTGTCTCGTGCTTCGAAATGGCACTCTGAAATTCGCCACCATGTCATGACAGTCGACCAGATTCACTAGGAGTCTATGTCCGAAGGAGAGTGTCACAGTGATCCTGCGACTTTGCAGTGTCTGAAAGGAAACCACTCGTAAGCGCTCCTCGTATGAGAGTGTTGATTTGTCAACTTTAAGCTTGAAAAGTAAAAAATTTACGAATTTCCTCTGTACCCTTTCGATTCTCGCAATATGTGTGGTGTACAATGGTGTCCATTAAATGGTGGTGTGATGCAAACAAGCTTGCATTTAATAACAGTAAGACTCACCTGATTACATTTCGTGGGGCTATTTCAAGCCCTTCATTAAATGGGGAACAAATTTTAAATAAAGACTGTGTACCAAATTTTTGGGTGTTTGTATTGATTCTGCCCTAAAGTATGATTTACATATTGCGACATTAAAAAAAAATTGGCCTCTGCCTGTTATGCTGTTAGATTGGTTCGCAACGAACTAGACTCAAAATCAGCAAAAAATGTTTGTTTATTTTGCATTAGTTGAATCACATCTAAGGTATGGGATCCAATTTTGGGGGTTTGCTAGCCTCTATCTCTTGCAGTCAGCTTTTGTATTGCAGAAGCGGGCTGTAAGATTTTTGTGTGGGGCAGGTTTTGTTGACCATTATAAGCCACTTTATTAGGGAACGGATACTGACACTGACTTGTCTTTTTATATTGTTGACTTCTCAGTTGGTTTGTAAGAAGTACAAGGGATCCAATGAATCTCATACCAATGTACATAGGACAAGATTTAATTGTAATAATTTAAGTCTGTGCATCCCCAAGAGCTCTCTTGCGAAACATTCAATAATTTGAGGGGATCAAAATATACAGCCCATCCTTCTTTGTTTTTTGGTTGCAAAGTTTTCAATTACTTTATTATCAAAATTTTCAATGCTATTTACAAAATGCTTCTTGCAGACAGCATGAATATGCGGAAAAAGGTTTCACTAAAAGATTGCTTATTTGATTCATTTTAAACGTTAATTCACAAGTATAGCGGCACGGATATTTTTTACTTATCGAAAGGCCATTGAATCAGGTGGCCCGGATTTACAGTAAAGTCGAGATCTCAGCATGCATTGGCGTGACCTCATTTCACCTTTACATGCCAATTTGCTGTTGGAGACGGGGTCACCGCGCGTTTGGCTCTGACACGGTATAAATAAATTTGTACTCTGGCTCAGATACCCCAATTATTGGGAAATTATTACATTTTTCGATAAATAATATTATTGTCTATTCGACAAACGATGAATACTATTTCTTTATCAGATAAATTTTAATTACACTTAAATAATATATACTAAAAAATAGAAAAATATCTTTGGCAGTTGAACTCAAAATTTTAAGAGTCGCGCGGTAGTGCCATGGCCCCTTGGCCCCTTATGACGAGCCGCCACTGATACCCCATATTGACGCCCGCGCATACTGTTTTGCATTAGGTATCAAAGAAGATATAGAACTAAAATTTCAAATGCTAAAAAAACTGCACATGACAACTTCATTGCGCAGTGAAATAATTTGTGGCAAATAATCAGAATAATCAACTAAACAAGCAATCCCTTTAAACTTGAACGCTGAAAGTCTCAATGAGTACTTTGTATCCATTGCTGATAAAATAACTGCTGGCTTGCCATTAGCTCTCAGTTCTTTCTCGGGTTATCTCCGGACAAGTGCATTGTTTTGTATATCGGTCCAAATAATCCTTGCATCACATATTGGTTGGGTAACGACGAAATTAAGAGTGTGGAAGAGCAGAGAGATCTTGGTATAATTATAAGTCGTAATCTTAAATGGGAGATACACATATCACAAGTGGTGAACAAAGTCAACTCCCTAATGTATGTAATACAGAGAGCCTTTTCAAATAAATCTAAAAAATAAAAGAACTGATGAAGAAGATATATACAACTTATGTACAACCCAAACTAGAATATGCACACTCAGAATGGAATCCTTATTACCTGAAAGACATTGAAATCCTGGAGAAAGTGCAGCCTAGGTTCACCAAGATTCCTTACATACTAAGAGATACATACACCTTACAACGAACGACTTGCATTGTTTGGGCTTAGCTCACTTAAACAAAGAAGGGACCGAGGGGATTTAATTGAAACAACAACTTCTCCCCTGATTTAAATCTCAATATATTTACATTCAACAACGAACGTCTAAGGGGCCATTCATTGAAATTAAACAAAGAGAGATGTTCAGGCATTATAAGAAAAACTTTCTAACAAATCGCGTCGTCTGCACCTGCCTTGAGTGATGCACCATCAGTGCACCTAACAAAAACATCTTTAAAAACAGACTAGACAAGAACCTCCAATCAATTAACTCTACCTTGGTGCATTAACTCTGAACTGTGTTAATTATTTAAATGTGATAATTGACTAATTAACTAACTGTGATATTTACTTAATTAACTGAATAATCAAATAACAACCTGTGATAAATAAATGAATGAAAAAGTGTGATTAAACTGTGATGAACGAACTGTGAAAGTATAGACTTAGCACAATGCAGCATCTCATCGGAATTTCCGCTCACTGCTGCTCGCAAAAATAATAATAATAATATTAATAATAATAAAAGCATAAATCCAAACACCTTTTAGTTTTCAGCCCGTTTCCTATAATTATATCAGAACAATTATAACTCAATCCATCTAGAGTTACACCCAAGAATGACAGGCTTGCAACAGGAACAATTCTACCTCCACCAAACTCAATGCCAAGCTCCCCCTCTCTTCCCACATCAAAGAACAAGAGCCCGGTTTTCTCAATATTCAAGAGCAAATTATTAGAAATAAACCAGTTGTTTAAATTTTCCAATGTTGTTTCAATGTCATTCTTACACTCCCCCATACTATCTGCCCTATATAGTACAGAGGTATCTTCCACAAAGAGTACAATTTTGTTATTCGTGATATTCACAACATCATTTGTATAAATCAAAACTGCCTTCCACTTAATGTTCAGAAGTGTAAAAACATGACCATCTCCCTAATGCATAACACGCAGCGTTACAACTACACCCTCTGTGACGCTTCACTCCCTGACTCGGAGGCTGTGCGAGATCTGGGGGTCATTGTGGACATGAGACTGACATTCAACAGGCACATCGATGAGGTGGTGTCATCAGCTTTAAAAATACTCGGTTTTGTTTCTAGGGCTACCTCCGAGTTTGTGAACCCATCCAGCCGAATAAGTATCTATAATTCATTAGTAAGATCTAAACTTCTTTATGCGGCTCCAGTATGGTTTCCTGACTATAATGTGCATGTGGATAGATTGGAGC
This sequence comes from Pissodes strobi, assembly GCA_016904865.1. Lineage (NCBI taxonomy): Eukaryota > Metazoa > Arthropoda > Insecta > Coleoptera > Curculionidae > Pissodes > Pissodes strobi. The sequence goes on from MU191598.1 coordinate 17,032, forward strand.
TGGTACAGCGTAGATTCCTGAAGCAGCTTTCTTTCAGGGTTGATGGTGTCTATCCGCCCAGAGGTATCGATCAGGGCCAACTGCTCAATCGCTTTAAAACCTTATCCCTGAAACACAGCACTGTCTGTGCAAGCCTGGTACTTCTGTATAAGTTGTGCAACGGCTCTGTTGATGCCTCGGATCTCCTGTCCAAGATTAACTTTTTGGTCCCCCAGTTCAACACTCGCAGACACCTGGTCTTTTATCTCCCCACACACCACACCAACGTGGCTGTCAAAGAGACCATCTATAGGGTATGCGCCTGGTTTAACATGATGAATAGTGTCCACTGCTTGGACCTGTTTAACTTAACTTTAAAAGGCTTTAAGAGGGAGGTGAAGTTGCAGGTTCATAAGGCGGTGGAGCTGTGCAACTTCTTCGAGGCATATGGGATACATGGCACTGTGGGTTTTCCCACCAGAGGCGGTGTGTGTCTGGACAATGTGTTCACTAATATCGCTCAAAATTGTTCTGGTTCTGAACCATTCAATTTAAACCATTTATCAGATCATGATGGTATTGTTTTCAGGTTTGACACTGCATGTTCACACAAACAGTCCAAAATTAGAATAAATTATAGACCCGTGACAGCTGGGGGGTTGTTTCGGATGTACAGCACAATTGAGGGGGTCAACTGGGATTTTATTAACAACCTTGAGGTATCTGTTGAAGAAAGGTTTCGCCGTTTTCTGGATGTTATTGCTGGCGCTGCGGAGTGTTGTTTTCCACTTAAGTCGAAGTTGGTCGCCAGCGGGAGGAGGAGCGTTACAGTGAACTGGTTTAATGGCAGGCTTCGTGATATGAGAGACAGGCTTCACAGTCTGGTCTCTGTTAACAGGAGGAATCCTATCTTGGTAACAAAGGAGGAGATCAATAATTATAAAAAGTCATACAGAGCTGAAATATGCAATGCTAAAAAATCAGCATATGATGGGTATTCAAATTCCAATCGGTGCCGTTGCTATTCTTTTGTTGCAGCCAGCTAATATTCTCTTCAAGTAATAGTATTGCTTTGTTTTGTAAATTTTTATTTTCGCGTAGTTCTGATATTATAGTATTCTTGCAATTAATGAGCTCTTGGAATGATAAGTCCAAACTTGCATTTTCTGTTTCTGCGTCCTGAATTGGGGATATATTAGTTTTGTTATTTGTTGTAGTTTGTGTTTGCTTAACCTGACTTTGAGTGCAAGAACATTGTACAATTCCCCTGCTCCCACTAAGGACTTTTAAACCGGTGATTCTTAGTGCACAGGAATTATGTAGCCATCCCTTGCACTTTTGACACTTCACACCACTATTAACGCCGCTTTTACAGTACAAACAGCTTTTATCTTCTGCAGCTGGTTGAGCTGAGTTGTCTTTGTCAGCCATCTTTCATATAAATAATTAACAATATATACTTTACACTCCCCCATGTCTCAGCATCGAAATGAAATAACTTTAGAGAAGTCAATGAGGGACGTGTGCATTACCTATGAAGTATAACCATGCACTTGTCAAACTTTCCACTTTATATTAGGACGGTATTTTGTGTGTGGGAATTCCCTTGTAAAGAGTTTTCGCATGTCTACTGAATAAAAATGGACCTGGAGTGTTTCAGTTGTAAATCACAGTGCATATTCAAGCGTAGGCCCAAGGAAAATGAAGTCTTTGGTGCCGTCTGCGATGCTTGCAAAAATCCTTTCTGCAAGAAGTGCTCAGGAATATCCATAACGGAGTGGGATTGCTTGGTTCTAGGTCAGAGAAATCTAATATTCTTGTGCCCTGATTGCAGGATTGGCTTTGGTAGGGATGACGCAAGTAATGGGGGAAGAGCATATGATAGAATTAGGCGTGAACTTGCCGACAAAAATAATGAGATTGAGGAGCTGCTCACAAGAATTGACGATAAAGATACAGAACTCAACAAACTGAAAACCAAACTTATGGAAAAAGAAAAGTTTATCATTCGGTTACAGAAGGGTTCTCAAAGCTTTGAGAACCTGGCTCTCGATCTGGAGAAAGAGCTGCAGCAGAAAATGGAGTATCAACTTAAAATAATTGAATCATTGAACGGGGAAGTCAAAAAATTCAAAGAGGAAGAGCATAACAGGCAACATCAGGCTCTAACTTATGCTGAAGAAATAGACAAGTTCAAACAGGATCTTTTAGAATCAGAGATACTAAATAGACAAATGATTTCTTCAATTAGAATATTAGAAGATGAAAAGAATACCTTGGAGTCAAACCTAAGAATGAGCGAAACAGATATTTTTGAACTCAGGTCAAGATTGAATGAGGATGGCAATATCATCAGCGTCCAGGAACTTCAGATAAACACTCTTAAAAAAAGTTTAGAACGGAGCATGAACGTCAAGATCCCAACATTAGGTGAAGAATTGTCAACTATCATCAGTAATTCTGAAAAAGTGGACAAATCGGTTCAGGTTGATTATTCCACTGTTCCTGACAATGATGAAAAGAAAATAATTCAACCCACTCTGCCTAGTGATCAGCCTGTGAGTAGAGTTTTAGTGTTGTCTGATGACCATGGAAGAAATTTGAACACTACTCTGAATTTTTGCTTTTCTAAATACTCTACAGTAGACTTTAAGATTGAGCATATTTTTAAACCAGGTGCTAGTCTGGACAATATTGTTTGTAACTTGCGGTCGCAGGTACAAAATTTTACATCTAATGATTACGTAGTGATAATGGGTGGATCAAATGATTTTTGTAACGATAAAATTCCGGCTTGTAAAGTCATACAAAATATCATTGAGGAATGTCCTCATACAAACTTAATTTTCTTATAGGTACCTTACGTTTTTTCATATAAAACCAATTTAAAAATCTACAGATTTAACAATAGAATTTACAACTTTTTTCTCAGAAACAATTCTACTTCTGAAAATCTAGTGCTTGTTTTTGATAGTAATTTGGCAAGTGGATTAAAAATGAGAACTAGGGAGCTATCATTCAAATTATTATCTTGCATCCTAGACTACTACAACTTTGGTAAACAAAAAAAATTGATTTTTATAAAACCGACTCAACTAAATTTAGATATTAATGAATTTGAGGACGGGCTCAATGCAGTTCATAGTGATTGTGATCCTGTGCATTCTGATGGAGGCAACTCAGCCTCGCTCACTGAGGACAGTTTTATTTTGGCGCATGCTTCGCAGGATGTACAGGATGGCAACGTGGCGGGCCAGGAGAATGATGTAAGTTCAGGTATGTGTAGTGATTCTTTTTTATAACTGCATCCCCTGTGTCAAAAATTGCAAAGGGTTGTAAACGCTTAACCTTATTTTTGCAGAATGTTCAATCACTGAGAAATAAATGTGATGAATTATACATCCTGTTAGAGGCGAATAATTTTATTGACTTAGTTTTAATCACCGAGCACTGGCTAAAACCGGGTGAATGTTTTCTCGTGCCAGATTATAAACCCATTTCCTTATTTTGTAGAGAAGAATCCATTCATGGCGGTACTCTTATTTTATCCAAAGGAAGTTACAGTTTTCAAAAAATTGATAAATATAATAATTTACTTACGGAAAAAACCTTTGAATTTTCATTATGCTTTTGCAAACAATATAATTTTTATGTTTTATGTGCATATCGTTCACCTGCAGGTAATGTGTATGAATTTTTAAATAAACTAGATTCTTTATTGTGTGATGTTCCCCCAAATTCTAAATTGGTGTTGGCGGGGGACATCAATATCGACTATAGTGACAGGGATTCAGCAAGCACTATTCATCTTATAAATCTATTGACAGCTTACGGCTTGCAGATGCATGTACAGTCTCCCACCCGCTTTTGTAATTCAACCGCCACGACGATTGACTATATGTGTTCAAACTGTGATAGCCCCTATTGTTCAGTGATGAGCTCTGGAATATCTTATCATGAAGCCGTTAATTGTAGTTTAATTTTTGATCGTTTTGAGTCAGGCAGGAAGCGTAGGCATGGACGTATATTTAATGAAGCTGCTTTTCTGGACTTTCAACATTTTTTGTCAGAGTGTAAATTGGGGTTCTATACACCTGTCGGATGAACCTATTGCTTTGTTTCATTCTCTTTTGCTTGCACAGTTTAACAGAGCATTTCCTCTTAAATGGATTAAAATTAGATCTAAAAAGCGTAATTCTTGGCTTAAGGGTCTAAGAGTCTCGGCGGCAAATTTACGGTCCTTGACCTACATTAGAAAGTTTTGTAGGGACCCCAGGTTCACTGCATATTGCAACAGATATTGTAACACTTACCGCAGGCTTCTAAGTACTGCAAAAAATCTATACTACGAAAGGAAACTTACATATTCTACAAATATTCAAAAGGATAGCTGGGCAATGGTTAATGAATTTCGTAATAAACCCAAACCTACTGATGATGATATTAGTGTAGATCCAGATACTTTTAATGAGTATTATTGTAACATTGCAGGCAACTTAACTAGTAGAATTGCGCCTTCTACTGATCCCCTTGATTACTTGAAGGATGTTAATATACCTGGTTCCTTTTGCTTTTTTCCTACAAATCCTCAAGAAATAAAGGATGCCCTCCTTGAAATAAAGAATAAAAAATCCTCTGGAAATGACGACATTTCGTCCGAGGTATTAATGAAGTTACCCTTCAGTGCACTGAGTGCTCTGTCTGAGGCCATTAATCATAGTTGGTCTGAGGGGCTTTTCCCCTCTTGTTTAAAGTCATCTGTTGTGATTCCTCTTCATAAGGGAGGTGATTTGAATGAGCCATCTAGCTTCAGACCTATCTCCTTGTTGCCTAGTCTCTCTAAGGTTATCGAAAAAAATGTCAAGAAAAGAGTATGGAATTATTTACTGGCACATAATATAATAACATGTGATCAGTTTGGTTTTCAGAGGGCAAGGGGTACTCTTGACGCCATCTTCAGTTTCTTGGAGAGAGTGTATCTTGGACTTAATGGTGGTGAGGCCACTGCGGCAGTGTTCTGTGATTTGTCCAAGGCTTTTGACTGCGTGGATCACAGAATACTGTTGCGGCAGCTCCAGCGATATGGTTTTACGGGATCGACTCTTGGTTGGTTTTGTTCATACCTTGAGGGCCGTACTCAGGTGGTTCGTAGTGGTGGCGCAAGGTCATCGTCGTTGCAGATTACGTGTGGAGTTCCTCAGGGGTCGGTCTTGGGACCCTTATTATTTTTTATTTATGTTAATGACATAGTGCACATCAACATATCTGGAACATTCACCCTATTTGCTGATGACACTTCTGTTCTATGGCACAGCAGGGATGCCCAAAGTTTAAAGCAACAAATATCTGAGGACCTTATTGAAATAAAAGAATGGTGTGATGCCAATCTGCTTACTTTTAATGTTGCAAAAACAAACATCATAGGCTTTAAATGTGACATGCAGGGGATGAATTTGGCCACGGAACCTCTTCAAGAAAATACTCCAACAAAGTTTCTGGGAATTTTCATTGATGGCGAACTTAAATTCGAGAGTCATATAATGAGCCTGAGTAAAAAACTGTCATCTGCGTGTTTTGTCATTCGTACCGTAAGAGCAGAACTTGGCCCAACAATTGCTCGAACAGTCTCTTTTGTATTATTTGAGTCTCGTCTTAGGTATGGTATTGCAATCTGGGGAGCAACTACCAAGTGCTTGCTGAGTCTAATAATTGTTTTACAAAAGAAGGCGGTTCGCTTCATTGCAAATGTTCATCAAAGGGAACCTTGCAGACCGCACTTTCGAGCTCTCCAAATTTTAACTATGACATCCTTGTTTATTCTTGAAATTACAACTTTAATTTTTAAAAATTACCATAACATTCGTGGTGAATCGCAGCGCACAACCCGACAGACGTTGCATGTACCCCTGCCAATACCAAAATCTGACTTAACAAAGAAGTCAATATTTTATGAAGGCAGAAAGATTTTTAATATTTTACCTGACAGGATAAAATCAGTAAGTTCCTTAAAACTGTTCAAAAAAAACCTGAAAAAAATCCTGTTGGATAAAGCTTACTATGACATGCGTGAGTTTTATGATGACCCGCCATTGTAACTGTATTGTCTCTGTAACATGTTGTTATTGTGGTTTTTTGTGTATGCATATGACACATAATCTTTGTATACTGACAGCATACTCTAGTTGCACACTAGTTTGTACTTTTAGTTTTTTTTTTGCTATTTGGTCTGTGGTGTAAATGTGTATATCGTACTTCTTGTTCTTTATACTTTTTGTGATTGTTTTACTCCGTACTTTTCGGGTACAGTGTACTTACTATTTTATTATGTTGTACATTAGGATAGCAGGCTTTGTCGCTGAAATACTTATTTCATGACAATAAAGTATTTTTTGATTTGATTTGATTTGATGCATATATAGTTAACTCTGCCAATCCGCGGATTGCTATGTGGGACATATTGAAGACCTTCACGGCCTCATCAACTTCCCAACTCTCTGAGATATTGAATGCTCATACGTTTAATAACTTTTTTATAAATATCGCTGATGAGGTTATAGCTGGTTTACCAGCCACAGACAAAACCTTTCAAGACTTTCTGCCTAACTCATTTAATAATGCTTTGTTTTCCTTTAAATCAACAACCTTTAATAAAGTAAGGGACAAGTTTTTAGGCTTAAAAATAGTACAAGTAAAGACTGTTATGATCTCAACACAAGGATTATCAAGACACTGAGGGAGCTTCTGATCTTGCCGTTAACCAGACTAATTAATTTTTGTCTTAATGATGGGATTTTTCCCTCAGCCCTTAAGAGTGCTAAGGTGGTCCCAATCTTCAAAGGCAAGGGGTCTCCTGATGATATTACCAATTATCGCCCAATATCATTATTGCCAATTTTTTCTAAAATCTTTGAAACCATCTTAAAAGATCAACTAAATGACTTTTTTGAGGGAAATAACTTATTTTTCCAGGGTCAATTTGGATTTCGCAATAATCAATCCACCACACTGGCGATTAACAATCTTACCGATCACATAACGGAAAGTATGGAGGAGGGTTTAGACACCTATGCATCCTTTTATGACCTCACAAAGGCATTCGACTGTGTGTCGCATGACATTCTGCTGCGGAAGCTTCTGTATTATAACCTTGACATCAAAAGCATATGTCATCTTAAATCTTATCTTTCCGAGCGCACTCAGTATGTTTCCTACAACCGCAGTCTATCTCATAAGGGGCCAGTTGAGTGTGGTGTACCACAGGGGTCGGTATTGGGTCCATTATTGTTTTTAATCTATATAAATGATCTGTCAAATGTTCAAAACAATTCAAAGTTAATACTATTCGCAGATGATACAACCGACATAATAAAGTATCACCCAACTGACCCCGTGGTCGATATTGTTGGCGCCACGCAGTCCAATATACTGGACTGGTTTCTGGCAAATCGCTTGAGTTTCAATGCATCAAAGACTCAGAACCTAAACTTCACACTAAGGCTAAACAATCCTAATATTCCCTGTGATCCTCACGCGAGGTTCCTTGGTGTGTTCCTTGATTCGAGACTAACCTGGGAGGAGCATGTGTTGAGGCTCTGTCGTAAATTATCGCGCGTGACTCACTTGATTAGGGTGCTTTCACGTTGCGTGTCTGTGTCAACGCTAATTACGGCCTATCATGGGTATTTTGCCTCCAATATGTCGTACGCTGTTCTTACCTGGGGTCACAGCGCCCACGTAACTAAAGTTTTTAAGCTGCAACGCAGGTGCGTGCGTATTATTGCGGGATTGGGATGGCGAGACTGTTGTCGACAGAGCTTTCTGGACCTTCGAATACTTACCTTTCCATCACTGTATATTCTTAATTGCCTAATGCACATCAAGGCCAACATTACTACTTTTTCTGCTCATAGTGACATCCATGACTATGCTACCCGAAATGCGGGTGACATACACCCTGGGTTTCACAGGCTCTCAAGGACCAGGAGGGGCACTGACTTCTACTGTGTAAAATTTTATAATGTGCTTCCAGTACACATAAGGGAAATGGGAGAGAGTCAGTTTGTAGATAGAGTGAAACGTTATTTGTTGTTAAAGGCGTTCTATTCAAATTCAAATTCAAATTCAAATTTTATTCAAATATGTATAAAAAAATATATAAACAACAATTTGAGACTCACAGAATAATAAAAATATTCTACACTAGATTTATGTGCACCTAGCTGAATTAACAGCTGTATGTGCTCCATTACAATTTTGTATTTGAGATCAACCTTTTGATCAAATATTAGTGACTAGTTATGAATTTACAGAATAGGATTACCAAATCAAACACACACACCCATACACACACACATACATACACATCAATCACACATAACAAATGGCAACAAACGCAATCCATGAAAAGCAAAATTTGATTATACAATTGGTTCATTATACAGAAAATTGTGATTAAGATACACCTAGAAAAGTCTTGTAAAAGCAGATTTTTTTTGAAAGATATATTCCCTACATGTTTTGCTGAACTTATTACGGTTTCTTATATTTCTTATGTCAGTGGGAAGTAGGTTATAAAACTTTGGCCCAAGATAGTCTATAAATCTTTGATTTAGGTTTTTATGACTCATTGGAATTTGTAAATTTTGCCGGATCCTATTCCTTGTGCAATGCTGGTGATTCATAAACTTTCTTAAAGGCTCTTCCTTATGAATATATATACAAGATGCCAGAATATACAATGACCTCACACTAAACACATCAACATTATACAACAAACATGTTGGATACCTCCTCTCTTTCTTATATATTATTTTTAATATTGTGTTTTGTATCACATTAAGTTGTCTCAACGCATTTTCACACAAACCACCCCAGACGACAATACCATACCTAATGAGAGATTCAATCAGCGCCTTATACACTGATATTACTAGTTTTTTGGTAAGGATTTCACGTAACAGATAAAACTTATGTATTAATTTTCTAATATTATTTTTCAATTTTAGGATATGACAGTCCCATCTTAAATATTTGTCGATTACAATACCCAGATATTTTGTATTTGAAACTTCATTAATATTTTCTGGAAAGGTTTCAACTGAGATCCGTGAGAAATGAGGACGGTTCGATGCCGTTATAGAAAACGCTATATAATGTGTTTTTTTCAAATTTAGTGTTAGCTTGTGTGAGTCCAACCATCTTTTAACCTTCAATAATCCCAATTCCACCATTCTCCGCACACCATCCCAACTATCACCAGAGAAGTGCAACACAGTATCGTCGGCATATGATATTACAGTTCCATTGATGTTCAAAGACAAAAGAGAGTTTATATAGGTAATAAATAATATTGGACCAATTACTGTTCCTTGGGGAATACCAATTTGCATGTCCATAGTGTCGCTATAAGAGTCCCTGATTTTAACCATCTGTTTTCGCCCTGTCAAATATGATTTAAAAGTTTCAAGAGCTATTCCTCTCACTCCATAATTTTCCAAAACCTCAAGAAGTCCACCATGTGACACCGTATCAAAGGCCTTAGCCAGGTCCAAAAATACTGCTATGCTCTTTTTTCCGGTATTTAAACTATCTGTAATTTCTTTTATAAGTTGATACATTGCATCACAGGTACTAACTCCACCAACAAATCCATACTGACATTTTGATAATATTCCGTTTTCATTTAAAAACTTTAGAAGCCGTTCTTTAAGGCATTTTTCGAATATTTTTCCAAAATTATTAATAAAGCTGATGGGTCTATAATTATTTATATCCTTTTTGTTTCCGTTTTTATGAATAGGTCTAACAACTGTTGTTTTAAAGTGAGATGGGACTATCCCAGTCCCAAAAATTAAATTTATGATATGTGTGAGTGGTGTTAAAATTTGTAAATGTACTTTTTTTATGGACTTAGTTGCAATGTTATCTAGACCCGGTGCACTATCGTTTTTTAATGAGTATATATGTTTTATAATTTCACCCTGACTAGCAGGATAGAGAAACATTGAAGAACCGGGAGTAAAGTTTGGTTTTGATCTGTCAACTTGCGGAATTCTGCTTGCCATATCAACTCCAACACCAGTAAAATAATTGTTACAGTAATCTGCCATTAATTTGTCTGATAAGAAATTTTCTCCATTACTTTGTAAATCAATATTACAGTTCTTTTTACTTTTCTCGCTATTTGTTGCATCACTGATTATTTTGTAAATACGCTTAATGTTAGTTTCGTTGCTGGTAATTTCATTTTTGTAGTAGTCATTCTTACATTTAACTATAAGTCTACTTAGAGAATTTCTATAAGTCCTAAATCGAGATAAAAGTTCTTCGTTATGGTTTAATAATAGTTTTTTTTTCATTTTGTCACGTATTTTAATAGAATTTATTATGCCATTTGTAATCCATGGTTTAAGTTTTTTGTTTTTTATAAATTTTACAGTTTTAGAAGTTCTAGCTTGATTGTATATGCTTGTAAATTTTTGGTAGAATATATTTGTTGCTGTTTCTGAATCGGAACAGTTCAAGACACTCTCCCAGTCTTCACTGCATGTTAATTCTAGTAATTTATTATAGTCAGTTTTGATTAATTCGATGTACTTTCTCTCATTTATCATGGTATTCCCGCCCGATGGTGTGTCGTACACAATATTTAGCATGACAGGGTAGTGATCTGTCAAATCTGAATTTAGGACATACGATTGACATTCCATACTTTTAACCTTAAGTTTTTTTCGAACAAAAATATGATCGATGCAAGATGAAGTTGTTGCTGTGACTCTAGTGGGACAGGTTATATATGGGAGAAAGCCAAAACGACTCAGTGTTGACAGATAGGTGTTAACATTTTCACTATTACTATTTTCACAGATATTTATGTTTATATCACCCACAATTATCTCAATTTGGTTTTCTAAGCTATTAGCAAAATGATTTTCAACATCCCTTATAAAGTCTAGATCATTAGTAGATGGGGGTCTGTAAATACAAGTAATTCCAAAAGTGATGTTTTGAATGGAAAGTGTAATTTTACACAGAGTTACTAATGATGTTTCTAACTGACAATCAGTTATATCCACATTTAAGTTATTTTTTGAAAAAATAACAATGCCATCATTTTTATTATAGGTGGCATTGTTATAATAAAAGTTATATCCAGGGATGCTGAAGTCCTCACCTGCTAGTCTAAAACATTCACTTAATACTATTATATCACAGTAAAATAGATCATATGTCTGCAAAAACACAAGCAGATTGTCGAAATTTTTTTTGATGCTTCGAATATTTATATGAATTATATTTAAAATCTTTTTATTAACTGATATTTTATTTTTAAGTGTTTCAAGATTTATACTTTCCTTTGGTAGATTAACATTTTCATTAAGGTCCTCCAAACTCTCCAGTATCCCAATCTCTCCCTGAACATCCATCACTGACGTCCATAATCAATTTTGCCTCTCAGTATATTTATATAATAATTATATGAAGGACACTTTACACTACTGGATTCATGTAACACATCATACTTTGTTTTAAATTTCTCATTTGCGACCACACAATTTTTACACTTTTTTTGTTGCCTTGTACATTCACTTATATCATGCTGCCCAGCACAATATTCACACACTACCTCGTTTTTACAGTCATTATTTTTATGATAGTATTCTTGGCATTTGAAACACCTTGGTATACTAATGTCTTCGTATACCCGATATCGTTGCCATTCAATGAAAACCCTTTTATGTAGCATATATTTTTGAAACAGATTGGGGGAGCATTCGGCATATATTGTAAATGTATTATTTTTTTGTTTTCTTATAAATGTTACCTTCAATTCATCTTCTTCATTAATAAAGGAATTCTGCTCTCTAATATTTCTCTCTATTAGGTTTGCAGACATCTCCTCTCTGGAAGTATTTTCACAACCTACAATTTTTACTCTAGGCCTTCTTAACTTTGTCATATGTACTTCATATTTTGTATTAAGTTTTTTTTCCGCCTCTTTCTGTAACTTTTCAATTTCTTCCTTGGTTTCACATTTAATAATGATGCTACCATTTTTGGTAGCTCTTGTATTTTTGACTCCAATTTTCAGCTCCGCAGGTTTTATATTTTTTTGCAAATCAGATGTCGTTTTTTCTGAATTTTGTTGAGTTTTTGGTTTTATAATAAGATTAGGCACATTTGATGACTATCTTAATAACAGTTTTGATGACTTGATGTAATATTTTGTATTGTGTTTGTATTCTGTTTTATAATGGTTTTCTTTACATATGAATTTTAAAATGTATTTTGAGTGTAATTTGTAAGTATATTTAATTTTAAAATGTATTTATATGTGAAGTTTCTAGCCGTGACTGTCTACATTGTAAACTTTCATGTTTTTATATTTTTATTGACATGTAAAAGCACTTTGTGTAATATTATGAATAAAATTCTGATTCTGATTCATCTCGTGTGGTCGGGTATTCTGTAATTATATTTATATTTATCTATATATTGTTCTTTGTTCTTATATATATATATTTATTTATAGTATCTTTAGTTTATTATTGTAAAAATATTTTACTTTTTTGTTATTTTACATTGTCTTGTTATTGGGATAACCTGTTGGACAATAAACCATTTGAATTTTTTTTGAATTTGAATTTTGAAATACAGTAGGGAGGTGCAGCCCTGAGGCGCATTTAAAGATCCTTTACACAAATAGTGCACTATGTAAAAATCGACCTCTCCTATTGGTCGATCCATCTTCTATTATGATATGTCTGCGTGATGCAACCGATTTCTGTCAAAAATTCTCGTGGTGTAGAGGCTTATACAACTGGGTCTGACCTGGACGGCCGAGGTTCGAACCCCGTCGCTATTTTTTATTATTTTTTTTAAATTATGTTTCTAAACAGTTTTTTTCTTGATTTTGGGTATGTCTTCGGTTAGCACCTGGTTAGTTTCCTTTTCTTGAGCCCCCGTAGCGAGCAAAGCGAGCAGAGGGCCATGCGGATGAACCAATAGGAAAGGCCGATTTTTATATAGTGCACTATTTGTGTAAAGGATCTTATAATGCCCCTGAGGCACCCCCCTCAGTATAATTGTGCTATCTGACATCACCCTTTCATTAATGTCAACCACTTTCTGGGTTCTGTTTGTAAGATATGACTCAGAGTTGTAGTGCGACACCCCTGATACCATACCTCTCTATCTTCCCCAGCAATATCACATGGTCCACACTGTCAAAGTCCCTGGAGAGATCCAAACACAGGGTGCAGTTACATTCTTATTATTTAATGTTTTACTTATTGTTTTAATGTATCGAAAATTGCTGTTAATGTAGATTTACCCTTTCAAAAGCCATTTTGTTGCCTCAGTAAAGCATACAAGATGATCAAATAGTATTTTCTCAAATATTTTAATGATGTTTGAGAGTAAAGATACTGGTCGATAGTTGTTGAAGTTCTTTCCCTTTTCAGTTGCATGCTTAAGTAAGATTAAAATTCAAAAACTAATCTGACATGTCTTTTAAAAAATTACCAAAATAGGAATCTCCTGTCCTCCTGTCACTGAAATCAATCAATGGGAAATGCGAATTGGAAGATAACATGTATACTAAAGAATTTGTGATTTCAGAAAATACTTACCAGCAATAGTAGATTTGCCTACTCCTCCTTTCCCCGAGGAGACTAAAACAATATTTTTAACTCCTTCTATAGGTTTTTGCTTGGGCAAACCCCTTGCCATAAGTTCTTTTTGACGAGACTGTACTGCATTTGACGAATATTTTACTGAATGACCATATTGAAATAAACGTAACATATTTATATAAACTTAATATTAATAACCATAACTTTGGTTCTAAATTTTACGAAATAAAATAAATTATACTAATAATATTATACTATTAAAAAAAAATATATTTATAACATAACCCTACTTGGCCTAGGCCTACTTCCTACTTATTCGGGAAAATGGATTTTCGTTCGTTAACGTTCTTGTTCTTAGAACCGATACACATATAACGGTATGCTGATTTCTAGACTCGTTTTTGACCCACCCGCGCATATACGTCATCTGGGAAAAAATGTCTCCTTTTGACGCTGTCATAGTTTATTTAATTAAGTGAATTTTTAGATTTGTTTTGTGTTTATATATGTTATAGGATTATTTAAAATAAAAACTTATAGTATAATTATGCCGAACTGTGCTGTGGCTACATGTAAAAACAATAATAGGACCACCAAAGGGAGTGATATTAAATATTTTCGGTTTCCAAAACATGACTTAGCAAAGCAGTGGATTCGTGCTTGTCGAAGAAAAGATAGAATTAACATAAAAGATGGAGAGATGGATCCTAATTTCACGTACCGTGATTTATCACGGCGCCTGCACTCGGAACGGTTGGCCACCGTGACAACTTATTAGAAATCACAGTTCACCCCGTTCGTATACTAAGGAATCTGTCGGCCTGTATAAAGAGGTAACCGCGACTGCGAATTGGCGCACTATAGCGCGTGAACGTGGCGTTATATTTAAACGCTGCCGCTAATTTGACGATATTCGAGTGCTGCTCTGCCTTAGTCCCGTTCCTTAAACGTTCTTCTTAGATATACCACGATCAAGTCACGGTCCACAGTCCAGCCAGACACTATGTTGTTAAAAAATATTTGCCAAAATTTAAATAGTAAAAAAAAACTTGTATTATTGAAGTGAAACTTCTTAACGCGCGCCGGGAGGCATATTTACACATGCTCACATACGATGGTACCAGGGTGCTGAAATCGGATAGGTTCTGTAGCGCTACAAAAGCTCATTGATTTGAGCACCTAATCGCGCCGTGTCTTCGCTATGCAATCGGTTTGTCCCAAGAGCCTTCGTGGTCGAGGGGTCTACGTGGTTAGATCTCGATTCGACGGCTATCGGCGGAGCGGCGCGGCACAAGTTCACACCCCGCTGCTTTTTTTATATTATTTTATTAAGGTTAAGTTTCTAAACAGTTTTATGAAGAATATTTTTTTCATTTGGGCCTTTCTGCTTTGTATAAAAGCAGAGATTATTTGTCTAAAGAAAGCAAGGTTCAAGTTTTCAATGTCTTTTTCCTTACATATTTTAGATACCATATAGAATGGAATTAAACATTTCTAAATGCAAGATAATTTCTTTCTCTAGAAAAAAATCACCAATCTTATATTCCTACCACATTTCAAGCTCTCCTATACCCAGAACAAATTTAATCAATGACTTGGGGGTAATTTTCGACTATAATTTGCGATTTAACGAACATATAAGTTATATATTGGCAAAGGCTTTCAAAATGGCAGGTTTTATAATGCGCCGGTGTTGGGAATTTTCCAATATCGAGGTATTGAAGTCTTTGTACTTCTCCCTAGTGCGAAGTCATCTTGAGTATTGCTGCGTAATCTGGTCGCCACTTTATCAAACTCATGTTAAGCGTATTGAACGAGTTCAGATCAAATTTGTGAATTTTTTACTATACAAACTTAGAATAGATAAAAGTCAATTTACGCATCAAGATCGCCTACGTCTAATAAATGTCGATAGCTTAGAAAGACGTAGAATATTGCTTACACTTGCATTCGGTTTCAAAATAATTACTAATATCATAAATTGCTCTGAACTCCTGTCTCATTCGTGTACCAACGTATGATACGCGTTTAAATGACGGCTTCTAATAGAAGTCGAACTGACATCGGCAGAAATGAGCTCATGAATCGTATCATGTATCTATTTAATACCATATACCAACAAACTTTGATTTCAACTGCACACCGGCGACATTTAAACAACTCTGATCTCATTAATGTAATATCTTCAATAAATAAATTATAAATAGCAAACATGCAAGTAAATACAGTTGTGATTCCGATGTATTTGTAAATTGCTTTAATTTCATGATTGTTGTACTTCTTTTTATTATAACATAGATTTAGGGTTGCCAAGTGTCCTCCTTTCGGGAGGACAGTCCTTTTTTAAGACGTTGAGTCCTCCTTTCTCCCTTGTCACCGAAATGTCCTCCTTTTCCACTATTATAATATTATTGCAAAAAAATAAAAAAAATAATAATAAAATAGCAAATTAATCTCAAACCATGTTGAATGTCTGCAATGACATGGCCTTTTATTTTCCATTATATTAAGTTTTTATGTTTTATTTGATCTTGCAAAAAAAATATTGCATATGGAAAATAATAAATTTATATTATTATTATTATTATTATTATTATTATTATTATTATTATTATTA
>JAEQML010056127.1:0-34618 GCA_016904865.1 Pissodes strobi
ATCAGCTATAGTTTCCCATATCCTGAAAGTTAGCGAGTGAGGTTTTCTTTTTATGCCCGGATTCTGAAGTAACAGATATCTATTGTATAAAGTTATGAAGCCTATAATTACTATGGTTACGATTGTATTAACAATCGTTGTCATAGGTTATCCATAAAAATCAGCCGATCTGAAATTCTCTCTCGGAAACGTTGCTAGCTCCTATAATTAGAAGGGTGTTTCACTTTGATAACCGCTTCACTTTAATAAGCATTTTTTTCTGACTTTACCTTCGCTAAAGCAGTTTCACTTCAATAAAAGTTTGATTTTTATAGCTAAAAATGGACAGCTCACAGCAAAAGTCTGACTACGCCACTGGATTCTACGTAAAAAACTGTATAAGAGCAAGTATTTAGCTTTGCGATATGTTAAAAGATAATGGACACACGAGGGGAGTCCCAAAATGCATGTTTTCAATTTCGCCCTGTATCTCAGAAACGAAGCGAGCTATGAAAATTTTGTTGATACGATCGTTCGTTTCACAAAAAAGTATTTTTATATTGAACAAAATCAGTGTTTGTTAATTGAGATATCGAGAAATAGGATCTAAATAGAAATATGTGAATGAAATTACGGCTATGTTGGATTTGATAACAATAATATAGGATGTATTCGAAAAATCCTCTTTATTTTGCTTTTTTAATGTGATTACTCTTGCTTTTTTAATAATTTTTCCAACTAATTGAAAAATTTCAACGGATTTAAATTTAAACAAAGAGTGTCAGTGTTAATAATACACGGAGAAAAATTTGAAATAGGTTAGTTTTTTTGGGGGATGCTAGTTTAGATTTTGGGAGTGCTTAGCACCACCAAGTACCCCCCCTATGTCACTTAATAAGATAATAAGGAAAATTTCAACGTTTTCAGTTAAAGGAAAATATCATTTAAATTCGGCGCGTAAAAAATCTTTTTTCTAGAGCGGAAAATTAAAATTTGAAACGCTCCTAAAAAGTAAGAAAACGTATCTTCGTTGAGAAACTTAACGTTCTTTTAATAGCGCAACTTTTATTAATTAAAATAGAATACTTACTATTTTACAAAATGTAATCACAGCCATTATATAGCACAAAATTAAACTGTCTAAACTGCTACGTCAACTTTAGCGAACGCACTTAAAGAAAATACGTTAATAATATTTGTCTCAGTTTCACAAAAAAAAAACGCTATATACTAAAAAAATCAGCACTTGGAGTATAAATATTCATATATAACTCCACATGTAAAACACGTCATTACCCGCTAACTAACAATAAACCATTGTTATCTCATTGCTTAATTCTATCAAAATGTTAATATTAAACCCAATTGGTATAAAGCCGGCTTTACTATTTTTATTTGGCTATTATAATTATTCGTAGATAAAGAGCGATTCGAATTAAGTATGCCAATTATCTTCGAGAACGTAAAAGTATTTATAGCGGTCCTAAATCGTCTGTCTGATTTTGTGCTTTTCAATCCGAAGATAAGATACAGGATAACCAATAAATCTAATTGCGTTTACGTATTGTCATGCACCCGCAATGTCAGGGGTGGATCCAGAGTTTAATTTCGAAAATCTTTGTTCTAACCACAAAAAAAGTCTCCAAAATATACTGAAATATTATTTGTATTTGGTTTTTGCTATGGTCTGAATTCCTCTTTTTTGGCATCGTGTATGTTCGTTTGAGTTGATTGGTCTGTAATCTTTTTTTTTATGCTCGACACACATACAAAATAAAAATCCTATACCGCTCAACGAGCGGTGCGTGTGCGGACGACGGTGGAGGTTGTAGTTTTCAGGAAAAACTGCTAACTTCCATTCCAGAGGGAAGCAGTCCTCCAGACAAAGGAGTGAAAGAGTTCCGCAACAGCGACGTCTTAGGTGTTCGCAACTGACTCGTATGTTGATGAATAGCTTGTGTCTGACGGGTGTTTCTTCTTCTTCTACTTCCTTCTTGACCTTAGGCGAATCGCCTGTTTATTCTTTGTCAACTTGCCTATTGCTCTGCTTTCAGGTTGTCGCTCCATCTCTTTCGAGGACGCCCTACGCTCCTGCGTCCCCGCGGTGATTTATCATGAGCAATTTTTACTATTCTCCTGTCGGCCTTCCTATTTATGTGTTCATTCCACTATTTTTTTCTGTTTGATACTCAGCCATTAATGTCTTCTATTCTACATGTATTTCTTATACTTTCACTTCTTTCCTTGTTTAAAAGTGTTTTACCAGTAATTCAGCGAAGTAATTTCATTTCGGTTGTTTCTAATAGTCGTTTAGTTTTTGAAGCTTCTGGTCTAGTTTCTGCCGTATATGTTATGATAGGTCTTACTGTTGTTTTATAGATTCTAGTCTTGGCCTCAATTCCTATGTTTTTATTGGACCATATTGTACTATTTAAACACCCTACTATTCTTGTTGCTTTCGTTGTTTGTTCCCTTACTTCCGCTTCAACATCGCCAAAGCCCGACAGTTCCACGCCGAGATAATTAAATCTCATTTCCTGCTGAATAATCTCCATCTACCTCCAGTTTACATCTAAATGGTGTTTTTGATGTTGTCATACAACTTTGTTTGTGAGGGAGATGTTATCATGTTAAGAGATTTAGCTGTACGGTTGAATGAGTGTATGAGTATCTCTAAATCGTCTTTGTTCTCTGCTATCAGCACGGCGTCGTCGGCATAGCACAAAATTTTTACCTCTTCATCTCCCATTTTATATCCTCTCAATAAGTGAACTTTCTGTATAATCTCGTCCATGATGATGTTGAAGAGAAGTGGGCTTAATGAATCTCCTTGGCGAATACCGCTATCAACTGATATTGGTTTGGTGAGTTCTCCGTCTAACTTTGCCTGTATTTGGTTTGCTGCATATATGTTCTCTATAGTTTTTATCAGGTTGTGTGGGATTTGTCTTTTGTAAAGGTCGATGAAACATATGTAGGCTGGCTTATTGTATTCGATCGACTTTTCTGTTACTTGTCTTATGACAAAAACGGCGTCCGTGCCAGACCTTCCCGACCTAAATCCCTGTTGTTCATCTGCCAGCGAAATGAGGCTGTTAATTTTGTTCATTATTATTTTTATTGTTAATTTTAATGTGGTGCTCAAGAGGTTTATTCCTCTGTAGTTCGAAGGTATTTTCTTATCCCCCTTTTTGAACATAAGGATAGTGGTGCTGATTCGCCATTCATCTGGGATTTTGTGGTGATAAAGAATCTTTAGGATTAGAGTTGATATTTCTTGTGTGAGTTTCTATCCGCCGTATTTGATCAGTTCATTTGTTATTCCGGGGTGTAATTCTAACTCGCCTCCTCGTGCAGCACCGTCTAACGACTTCTTGGATATCCTGACACACATGAATGCAAAACAAAGAAATGGCCTTTTCCAAGGCCAAAGGACAAAGACCGTGGGACCAACCTTGCGGATCTGCTAATTTAATATAGAAAATATAAGCCGATCGAAGAGGGACTGTTTATCAAAACTTCTCTTAGACAATGATATTGACATCCTCTTAATACAGGAAACACACTGCCGACGAAACACAGCTCCAGTTGAGAGGAAAAATTGCAGGGTACAGGTTGATTGGAGCAACATACCACCCATGTTATGGTACAGCTACATATGCAAGGACCAATATTGATAATGTGGAGCTTGTCTCTACTTTTGATAACGAAAATATCCATAATACAAATATAAGAGTGGGTGATTTAAATATCATTAACGTATACAAACCCCCAGCCGTCTCCTGGCCAGCCAACCAGCCTACACCCGTCACCCATCCTACCTTAATAGCAGGCGATAACAGCCACCATACTGATTGAAAGTATAGGCATAACGACTCAAATGGGCTCAAGATTGTGAAATGGGCTGAGACGCAGAACATGCACTTAATCTATAGTCTGACCTTTTGTTTCCACTGACTTGGGGGTTAAGCCAATTCCCGTCAATCGTTGTATCGTTAAACACTTTCCGCATAGTCAACACAGACCAATTTTTCTTGAGGTAGGCATACAGATTACTGTGATCCTTACGTCTCAGCTGCCCCGATGGAATTTCTCCAAAGCTGACTGGTCTAGCTTTACTGAAGATCTGGACTCTAACATACGGCCCATTCCTCCTCACAGTCCTCGCCCACGGAACTACCAAAAATGTGTCAACACTTATAAAAACTGCCAAAAAATATATTCCTAGAGGTATTAGAAAACAATATATTTCAGTATGGACCGAAGCGAGTGAGAGGCTGTATGAGGACTATGTGGAGAGTGGAAGATCTGAAGTCGCAGATGACCTTCTTCATAGCCTGGGTGAAGCTAGAAAGACCAAATGGCGGAACACTACTGAAAAACTGAACTTTAGACACTCGCAGAAAAGCGTGGAGCCTATTAAAAAAGTTAGAAGCTAACTCACATGTCCCACAAACTAAGCCAAGTGTTACACCTGACCAAATTGCCAACAACATAGTGAAAACGTCTAGAGCACCTGCTAATAAAGAACACTCACGTAAAATAAAGAAAGACCTTTAATTATTAAAGAAAGACAGCCGTGAACAACAAGATCTGTCAAAACCTTTCACAGTCACAGAAACGATACGGGCCCTACAAGAGTTAAAAAAATGGCAAGGCTCCTGGTTTTGACAACCTACACCCTGAGTTCTTTACGCACTGTGGACTAAAAACAAGAGAATGGCTGACAATATTCTATTCCCACATCCTGCAGTCAAGAACCTTGCCAAAATAATTCAAGAGGGCAAAGATCATCGCCATCCTCAAACCAGGAAAGCCTGATAATACACCTTGAAGCTACAGACCAATTTCACTCTTAAGTGTAGCGTACAAACTGTTTGAGCGTCTCCTCTACAATAGGTTGAGCCCAATTATAATGGAATCTATACCCATTCATCAGTCTGGTTTCACACTAAATCGAAACTGCGACAATCAGGTCCTGGCACTAAGAACGTTCATTGAGCGAGGCTATGAGTCTTCGTCGATCTGACAGCTGCATACGATACAGTCTGGAGAGAGTGCTTAACATATAAGTTCCTAACGGCTACTAGATGCAAGACGATGACATCTCTTCTGGATAATATGCTGTCAAATAGGGTTTTGCAAATCTCAATGGGCGGCGCACTCAGTAAATCGAAACTCCTGAATAATGGTCTTCCTCAAGGGTCAGTGCTTGCGCCGTTACTGTTCAATCTCTACGTAGCTGACCTACCAACTACCACATCCTGGAGATTCATGTACGCAGATGATATTGCTCTTGCAAGCCAACACACCAATGTGACTGCTCTCGAACAAACTCTCTCTCAAGACCTAGAGATGCTGGCTGAATATTTCAAGAAATGGCGACTTACCCTAAGCATACGTAAAACAGAAAACTCATGCTTCCATCTAAACAATAGGCTTACTGGAACACCCCTACAGGTATCTCTAAATGGCGCTGTGCTTCCTTATAACTCCCACCCAAATTATTTAGGCGTAACACTAGATCGCACCCTCTCTTATAACAAGCAACTATCAAATCTGGCTGCAAAACTAAAATCCCGAAACAACATTCTATATCTATAAGTTAGCGGGAACAACTTGGGGAGCTGATGCAGAGACACTTCGTACCACTTCGCTAAATCTGGTCTTTTCAACTGCTGAATACTGCTCGTTGGCTTGGCTAAAGAGTCCGCACGTGGGAAAAGTCGACGTGGTGCTAAACCAAATGATGCGAATAATTTCTGGTGCTATTAAAACCACTCCCCTCTACTGGCTACCAGTCCTCAGTAACATCGAACCACTGAAATACGAAGACGTAATATACTGATAAGAGCGTTTAAAAAGATTTCTAACAACACTGCCCTTCCTATTCACCAAGGCTTGATTGAATTTAGAAGACTCAAATCAAGAAATCCTCCTGTGAAGACTGCGCAATAATTCCTAAGTAAAAACTATGATGGTGCTGAAACTTGGCGTACGAACTGGAGAAACAAAGTACCCTCTACTTGAAACTCCAAACCCTCCAGCGGGCTTTCATCTACCAAGGAAAACCTGGGTGGCACTCACTAGAATAAGGACAGGTTATGGCCGATGTGGAGCTTCCTTATATAAATGGAACATGAGACCCGATCCTGGGTGCGACTGTGGTGCTCAAGAACAAACCATTCATTATATTGTTAACGATTGCTCACTCAAAAAATTTACAGGCACCGATGACGACTTCTTGAGAGCAACGCCACAGGCTGTGGAATGGTTGCGAAACCTGAGTGTGGAATTATGATGCTCAATATCTATTTTTATCTCATGTTATTTTTGTGTTTGCTTTTTTTATGTTGCTTATGTTGTTTGCGTATGTGTGCTTTTTTATGTTTATTCACACTTACTATTATGCTTGTCTTGACGTCATTGTTGAACTTTACATCTTTATTTTATTTTGTTTGTATTTTAATTCTGTGTTATCTATGTGTGTCATGCCATAAGCTAAGTTAAAAATTAAATTAAATTAATTTGTTATTGCGGCTTGTTGTCTTCGGGTGTATATATTGACAATATGTTTATTTGTTGATCTTCTAATTTCATTCTAACGACTAGTATTCGTGAGGATATGTAGTTACACTTCTATATACAGTTCTGGTATTTCGTGTGGATTGTTATGGCAATCCCTCTCCTGTTTTTCTACTCCGCTATAAATTACTATGTATTTTGCGTAATTTATCTGGCCTTTACTTTTCTTTTTAGTTTCTTGTAGAGCGCACACATCAATTTTGTTATCTGTTAGTTTCTTGATCTTTGTTGTTAAATGATTTTACATACCAAGTGGCAAAGCGCATATGGTGCCTTTTTTCCAAATCTGTATCCTTTTTCTCGCGTGGGTCGTCATAGGTAGATCAGTTCTGTTCCGAGGCAAGTTTTCGGTTCTGTGAGCTTATATAACTTTTAACCTTAGGTAGGGAGCTAGCTTGCGAACCTTCCTCCTTTATCCGGGCTTAGGACCGGCAACATAATCGTTGAGCTTCTCAATCCACCCAACAGTCATACAGGTATCCGTAGTAGTATCGATAGTAAAGAGATAGGTCTGCCACTTTTCTTCGTTATTTAAAGCTATCAAGGTCTTTAGTCAGCTCTGGGTCATCTACAAAACGGACTGTTCTCCTCTGTATGGAGTCTAATATCTTCAGCAACTGGTTGAGTTCGAGCTCCACACATGAGAACAATATTCCAGAGATGGTCTCTTCTGGCCATTATAGAGCAGTAAGAGCTGATGAGGTGTATACAACTTTGCGGCTTTATAGAGTGTTCCTATCTTTTGTGCTGCTGCCTTAGCGATTTTGGTGAAGCTGGACGCTGAAAGGGGTCACCATCCACCAAAGAACAAAATTGAAACCGACAGAATTGAACTAGTTAAGAAGCACATCCTCTCAATCCCGGCATATAAGAGCTATTATTGTCGCGAGCGAACAGCAGATCGAACATTTTTGCCGTCTTTTGGTACTCTTACAAGGATGTATGAGGAATATAAAATTTGGATATCACCTCAAAAGCCTGTCAGCAGAAAAGTTTACAAATCTATTTTTCATACAATGAATATATCCATAAAAAGAATGGAGTAAGGATACCTGCCAAGAATGCGACAAAAAGCAATGTATGATAAGAAATGCCAAAACTTATAGAAAATGAAGGATTGACAAATGAATTGCGCAAACATCAACTAGATCCTAAAGAAGCATATTTCGCGAATGAACAAGATAAGGAAAAGGGAAAGCAGGACCTGAACAGAGCCGTTTACGTTTGATTTGAAGCAATGCCTGCCGATGCCAAGCCGAACCACATCAGTGGTGTTTTATAAGCGGCAACTATGGACCTTCAACTTAACAATGTATGATTGCGTCAACAACAAAACTACATGTTGTCGGTATGTGGTAGAAAACACTATCTGGTCGAGGTGCAAATTAGATTAGGTTTTGTTTGTATAAAGAGCTTTTGACTCTACCATCAAATATTAAACATATAACCATTTATTCTAATACGTGGCCAGAACAAAAATGGTCACATAGTGGCGATGTTTATGACTTTGATGCAGAATTTAAATTTTCAGATAATAGATCACAAATTCTTAATACCAGGACACACGAGAATGGAATGTGACACCATTCACTCAATTATTAAGAAAAATAAGAAACATTATGAGAGCCCTATCGAAAAGCCCAGGGACTGGTTTCAACTGGTACGATCATGTGGCAAAAAACTCCTGCTCAATGTACAGGAGATGGAAAAGGATGATTTATCGATTTCGCCTTGTTACTAAAATCGTGTCTACAAGCTAGAGAAGTGGATGATCATGGTAATAAATTTGTATGGAAGAATGTAAGATTGATTCGATATGACAAAACATTCGGTATATTTTCTACAAGAAAAGCCATAACGAAAATGAACCTTTTGAAAAGATGTCATTTTGGAGGAGAGGTCAAACTACTCTTCCTGTAGATTTACCGAAATGCAGATATCCAAACTGTATATCAGAGGAGAAAAAAAAAGAATTTAATCGAATTACTGCCTTACATCGACGAAGTGTTTCATAGTTTTTATGAGAAACTGCCTACTGAGAAGAATGTTAGGGATAATTTGCCAGATTTAGATGAAGTATCTTCGGATGATGATTAGTGTAAAAAGGTTTAAGTTTAATTATTTTGTGTGTATTTAGAGTTATCTTTGTTTTTTTCTTAAACGAACATCTTTTACTTCTTGTTAAGGATGAGTTTTTATCCTTCACAGGTAAATAAAAGTTTTTCTACAGAAACTTTGGTTTAATTCATTATGATTTTTTTTCAAAATTCGATAAAAAATTGGACCTATTTTAAACTCAATAAACCTCAGTTCTACTGTTTTCTACTTGTCTCCCTTTACACGCGCAAGAGCGAATTATTCTAATGTCCTTGTCGTCCAAACCAACGTTCATTAGTATTTCAACCATTTTACCATGTTGAACTCTATCAAATGCCTTTCGATAGTTTATAAAACAGGCTTAGACAACGCAGTTAACATCTCTACTTCTCTAGAACGGCACCTGTTTGCAAAATAATGCCTCTCTTGTTCCAACAGCATCTCGGAAGCGCAACTGTGTATTTGACATTTGCTCTTCACAAAGTTTGTATACTGTGTATGGCCTTTAGAAACACCCTTAGAAAATGGCTCATCAGACTAATGGTCCTATATTCGCTACATTTCTTAGCACCAGATTTTTTGGGAATCGTAATAAATTCTGATACTAGCCAGTCTCGAGGGAGGTATTCATTATAATAAATGTAATTAAACAGCTTAGTGAGCCACTTAGTGCCTTCCCAGTCGAGGAGTCGCAAGAATTCAGCCCTAATATCATCAGGTCCAGGGGCTTTTCCTACTTTCATTTGCGTGATGGCAGTTTGAACTTCTTCGATGGTGATTGACGGTCCGGCTGTGCAAGTCTGCAGTTGGGGGGGGGGGGGGGGCTGGTCTGTTATCTGCAAATAGTATATTATTTTATATGGAGGAAAAGTGATACTTTTCATGGCGCGCTTGTGTTTAACAGCCGAACGGAGTGAGGCTGGTAATAGAGAGCAAGCCATGAAAAGTAACTTTTCCTCCAAATAAAATATGCTGTTTTTTCTTCAAATGTCGACAAATTAATGCAAAAACATCTCTTTTTAATAGTAATAATAATTATTATTAAAGATATGGGTTCGCAAGGCAGCTTAGACCGGTGTCGGCACAGGTTATTGCTATAGTAATGTAACATAAAGCTGTCAGTGGACACTGTCAACAAAAATTATTTTTTTAAAATTGCGTCTCCGATTGCGTTTTAATTCCGTATTGATAAGCAGTAAGTTCGATTAAATAATAACCAATTTGTTCCTAAATTAGTGATTTTTAGAAATGCAGTGGACAAATTGAGTGATAAATACAAATTTTAGTTTAATAAGTATCTATGTTGCTATGACAACACTTTTACCTCCGCCGGCGGAAAAGTGAAAAGTAAAGCTCCGGCGGAGGAAAAACGAAACTTCACGGCCGCCTACACAGTCGAGTAATGACGGATATACTGACGTTTGAAGAAAATAGTATATTATTTTATATGGAGGAAAAGTAATACTTTTCATGGCGCGCTCGTGTTTAACAGCCGAACGGAGTGAGGCTGGTAATAGAGAGCAAGCCATGAAAAGTAACTTTTCCTCCAAATAAAATATGCTGTTTTTTCTTCAAATGTCGACAAATTAATCCAAAAACGTCTCTTTTTAATAGTAATAATAATTATTATTAAAGATAAGTGGGTTCGCAAGGCGGCTTAGACCGGTCGGATGTCGGTGAATAGGCTCAGGTTGTTGCTATAGTAATGTAACATAAAGCTGTCAGTGGACACTGTCAACAATAATTATATTTTTAAAAATTGCGTTTTCGATTGCATTTTAATTCCGTATTGATAAGCAGTTATTGAGTAAGTTCGATTAAATAATAACCAATTTGTTCCTAAATTAGTGATTTTTAGAAATGCAGTCACAAATTGAGTGATAAATACAAATTTTAGTTTAATAACTCTTGAGTTGTTGACGCTTATTTTGATGTTTGTTTGTATTGTATCTATGTTGCTATGACAACACTTTTACCTCCGCCGGCGGAAAAGTGAAAAGTAAAGCTCCGGCGGAGGAAAAACGAAACTTCACTGCCGCCTACACAGTCGACTAATGACGGATTTACTGACGTTTGAAGAAAAAAGTTGTTTGATATATTCTTGCCATGTACCTAAGTATACGAGTTCGTTTGTTTATAATTAATTTCACCGTGTTATCTACTAGCAGACCCGTAGCCCGATGTTTGTAGGCTTCCTTAACTTTCCGATGAACATTAGAGCTATCGTATTTTTGTTGGAGAGTTTCTATCTCTTGACATTCTTTGGTAAACCAGATTTCCTTAGCTTCTCTAATTTGGTTCCTTGTATTTGATCTGGTTGACTGTTCTTTGTACTCGTATTTCCTCCATCATCTGAAGGATCTCGTCTGTCGCTCATTGCTGGATTAGGGCAGTTCAGCACACTTTTTCCTGGTTAGTGAATAAGACTAAGCTGTCTACACAAAAGCATGTAATGCTCAAAGCTGTTGTTTTCTACGTTGATACCCAGCAAGCTTATTGATGGGGCCAGAGTCAGTATTTGTCCTGTCATTGATAAGTCATGTCCTGTGGTGTTTGCTTTTTTTGAGAAAACAGTTGCTTGACATCAGGGTGCACCTGAAGATGCTTAACCTTGTCAATGTATGTCAATACTACAAGCTTAGAACCAGAAAGGACAGCTACAGCAGTTCTGTTAAGCTAGGAGTTCCAGCAGACCACAAGGCTCAAATTATGGATGCGGAAATTTGGCCAACTGGAATACTGATCAACCATTTTATGAACCTGCAGAGCCCAAATCTACCAATGAGCAGGTGAATTATGGCATAGTTCCCGAACATGAAAATGTTCCTCTGATAGACAGTGCGGTAGCAGTAAACAATAACAATAATAATAATGATAATAATAATAATTTTAATTTTAATATTAATCCTAAGAGACAAACTCAGAAATAACTTAAAAATAAATTTAAGGAAATATCTTTATCTATACTGCATGCAAATGTGCAGTGTATAAGAAACAAAGCTGTGGAGTTCGAGATGCTCCTCAGAGAGAATGGTGTTGATGTTTTTTGTATAAATGAACACTGGCTCACGCTAGATGAGCTTGGTGCCTTCAGGGTTTTCAGGTGGCTGCTGGCTTTTACAGGTCTCAGATGATTCATGGAGGTGTCGCCATTCTTGCCGGGGACCTTGAATGCACATCTCTTAACCTGGAGGGTTTTCCAATTGAGCAGCATTGCGAGATCGCGGGTATGATTTAAATATACAAGTTGTCACATTTTATAGGTCTTCACTTGGCTATTTCAACTTGTTTATTGATACTCTAATGCTAATACTTTCAAAAATTTACTTATCAAAACATCTTTATACCACTGGAGACTTCAATGTTCCATTTCATTCTTATCATGACAGAGCATTGGAGGTAATAAATTGCTTCCGAACCCTAGACCTCCCACCAACCGTAAGATTCAGTACTCGTCTTGATGCCTGCATCGATAATGTATTCACAAACTTACAACATTGTTTACAAGGACCAACTCAGTTAAATCTCTTTCATCTCTCTGATCATTGATGTGTGCTTGGAACTCTGACGATTAAATCATCGCTCTCACATTCCACCCGAATCTCTTATAGGCCTACTACAAGTGAGGGTTTGTTCACCTTATATGGCATTATTGAGTCAGAAACGTGGGTTTTTGTCAGGTCCGTTAGGCTAGCCCCCCGGTTGGATTTATTTTGCCAAAATGCTGGCACAAATAAAGGGCATCTAGCACAACCTAGCACACCAATTTTTACAGCTAGCTCACCAAAACGAAAATGCTGTTGAATTCAGGGGGGGGGGGTGGCAGGTTAACGCTGGCCCACCCCGGTTGGATTTCTTTTGCCAAAATGCTAGCACAAATAAAGGCCACCTAGCACAACCTAGCACACCAATTTTTAGAGCTAGCACACCAACAGGTTAGAACGAAAATGCTGTTGAATTAGGGGTGGGGCCCGCGTTAACCTGGCCCACCCGGTTGGATTTCTTTTGCCAAAATGCTAGCACAAATAAAGGGCACCTAACACAACGTAGCACACCAATTTTTAGAGCTAGCACACCAACAGTTTAGAACGAAAATGCTGTTTCTTTGTACAAATAAAGTGCACCTAGCACAACCTAGCACATCAATTTAAAGAGCTAGCACACCCCTACCGTTGAATATATAGGGGATGGAATGGATTTTTGCTGGCCGCCCCTCATCTAATATTTTTCAGGCAAAACAGCAAGCTTAGACCTAGCTCAACCATTTTGGTAAAAGGGGACGTGAGCTGCGATTTGGGCTAATTGGTACTCGAGGGTCTTCGGGGTCAAAAACACCGAATCTGAACATTAGGGACCCGTGCAACCTACCGGGCAGGTTCCAGGAAAAAAAAAATTTTCGGCCGAAATCGATGACGTCGGTGTAGCAGTTCGGACCAGAGCGATTTAAACCGAAAATATTTTGGGAACCTACCCGCACCTATTGAGGTAACCAAAAGAGGCCTTGGAGATAATCGGCTGAAATTCGGATCGGTGGGGTTTTCCACGACTGCGAGTTCGAATCGGACCTCAGCCGAAACCTACCGCAAATAGGTTCCGCGTTAGGAGACGGACGAGGTCAAAAAATTATATCCTTGGAACGAGACCCAAAAATTATTAGATCCGTTAACCCGCCCCCCTACCCCCGCTTTGATTTCTTTTCTCCAAAACGCCACCACAGGGACTTAAGATCTACACAACCTAGCACAATAATTTCTTTTAGAGCTAGCACACTCATAGTAATAAGGATATCCTCTAATTTATTAGGGGGGAAGGGGTGGCTAGGTTAACGCTAGCACCCCCGCACCTTTATTAATTGCAATACTGGCTAGCACAGCTTCTTTGAAGCTAGCACAGTCCATGATACAATAAACGTAAGGTATGATATCGCGCAGGCGACGATTCGTCTGTGACGTCATTGCGAGCTTTCTTTGGCGCTGCGCGCCGGCCTGCATTTACAACATGAACGAACGTGTGCTTTGCATTTGAGATTCGTATGTTTTAGATTTAAATTTTGTTGGCGTTAGTGTTCCTTAGACGATGTTTGTTGGTATTTTTAATTAAAAAACGTTTGATTATGAGGTGTGCTGTGGACGGATGTAAGGTGGATAACCAAGACAAAAACTTTGATAGGAATATAAGGTGTTTCACGTTTCCCAAAGACAAAATATGTGTAGTAAATGGGTTCACCTGTGTTTTCGTAAGGATAAATTTAATAAAACTTCGTCACGTATTTACTCAAAACATTTTGAGGAAGATGACTATGTACAGGGTGGCCCGTTTAAGACGGGCCTATACCTTATCTCGAAGACTACAATGGTTGCAAAAAAAATTAAAAACAAAAGTTGTTCCTAGTAAAACGATCTTTACTTTTTTGTATTGTTTTAATCTTTACTTTTTTATATACAGGGTGGTCAAAGAAAGGTACACTTTTTTAAATGAAACAACCTATATTTTATTACATTTTTGGATTCTACTTAAAATTCTAATTTTAAATTTGATGTATGATGTAATACCTCTAGAGTTAGTAGTTTCACAGCTATAAACAATTGAAAATCGGTACTTTGGCTTCTTTTCACATTGGTAGCAGGAAGACCATTAAAGATGGAGTAAAATTAATTCCACATTCCTATCTTAACTTTCCAACAGCTATCTGATGGTGCTAACTGATGGTACCTACAGAGGTACCATATTTGGTACCCATGGTACCACTTGCCAATGGTACCTACCGTGGTACCAGATTTGGTACCCATGGTACCACTTGCCAATGGTACCTACCGTGGTACCAGATTTGGTACCCATGGTACCACCTGCCAGTGGTACCTACCGATGTACCAGATTTTGTACCCATGGTACCACCTGCTAATTAGTACCGTCAGATAGCTCTTGAAAAGTTAAGACAGGAATGTGAAATTAATTTTACTCCATCTCTAATGGTCTTGCTACCATCAGGATTTGATAAATTTAACAATTTCTAAAAAAAGAAAGATGACTAAAATTATTATTTAAGAAAAAATATTATTATCGATTTCCTTTTTTTTGCTGTCGATTGGCCAATACTCAATAAACGTTTTTTAGATAAAAGTAAAAGTTTATTATGTTTCTCAAAAGATGCTGTTTTTAATACAACTATTTTGATCCGTTCATTATAAAAGTTATGTTGAATATATTTTTTTTATTAGTATTTTTATAGTATTAATATGTAATAATTAGTTTTTAATTTCACCCAGGACACAAATTTTCTTAAAAAATAGAGAAAATAGGTAAAACATAATGATTATGTGCCTATAAACGTATGCATTTCAATAGAAGCCAATCACGCAATGACGTCAATGCGCGGAGCGAACGAATTTGAGACGGTTAGGTATCATACCTTCTGTTTATTGTATCATGAGCACAGTCTAACACAACTAGAAAAAATGCTAGCACAACTACATTCTTGAAAATAATGGACCACAAATGCAGGGGGGGGATTGTCAAGTTAACGTTTGGGTTCTTTTAAGTGTTGGTGAAGGTCCGTTAACCTGACCCCCTCCCCCCGCATAAATTAGAGGATATCCTTATTACTATGAGTGTGCTAGCTCTAAACAAATTGTGCTAGGTTGTGCTAGATCTCAAGGTCCTGTGCTAGCGTTTTGAAGAAAAAGATCAATGCGGGGGGGAGGGGGCAGGTTAACGGACCTTAATTAAACATCTTTGTTATTGCTATTGTTATTAATAGAAGTACTTAAATATTAATTGTGTTTAATGGGACTTTAAGCTCTGAAAGCATCAAACAGCCTCAAACCTCTTAAAATGGTTGTGCTAGCCGGTGCTAGATCTAAGCTGCTGATTGAATGAAAAATATTATCTGAGGGGCGGCCAACAAAAATTCACCCCATCCCCTATATATTCATCTGTAGGGGTAAGCTAGCTCTCAAGATTGTTGTGCTACCCTATGCTAGGTCTAAGCTTGCAATGCTAGCAATTTGACGGAAAAATATAACTCAGGGGCTGCCAGCAAAGAAATTTGACGGAAATTATTAAGTGCTTAAGCTTTCAATTCACCCTAATTTATTTTATATTGATGTAATTTATTTTTAATTGATGTGCTAACTTCGGCGGGGTGTGTGCTAGCTTGTGCTAGATACTAAGCACACTCCTATAATGATTATCTTTACCAACCCTCAAAGAACGCAAACGTTTTTTGGTCTATTATTTTCAGAAAAGGTATTGTGCTAGCATTTTTTTAGTTGTGCTAGACTGTGCTAGCTCCAAAGAAGCTGTGCTAGCCAGTATTGCAATTAAAAAAGGTGGAAGGGGGGCCTAGCGTTCCCCTCGCCCCCCCCCCCCCCACAGGATATCCTTATTACTTTGAGTGTGCTAGCTCTTAAACAAATTGTGCTAGGTTGTGCTAGAACTCAAGGTCATGTACTAGCGTTTTGAAGAAAAAATCAATGCGGGGGGGGGGGGGGGGGGGGGGGGGGGGGCTTTTTTTTTTACCGCGGTTTTGCCAAAAAAAAAAAAAACGGGGGGGGGGGGGGGGTAGCATGAGCGCCCCCCCCCCCCCCCCCCGAATTCAACAGCATTTTCGCTCTAAACTGCTAGCTCTAAAAATTGACGTGCTAGGTTGTGCTAAGTGCCCTTTATTTGCGCTAGCATTTTTGCAAAAGAAATCCAACCGAGAGGGGGCAACTAGTGGAAATATTGTAGCCCTGTCCGGTCCACTTTTCTCAGTATTTCACTGAAATACCACAGTGTCCCACATTCAATTTTAAACCGGTCACATAATATAATGGAATAGGAAAGGTTTTCTCTGAAATTAAGAATAGTGAATGCAATGATTCATTTGGCTTGAACTTAAAAATTATAAACACTTTATTCCCAAAGATATTTAAAATGGCCAGGGTTATACCAGTTTAATTACAGACCTATATCTATCCTGCCGCTATTTTCCAAGATTTTTGAGCGCGTTTTAAAGATGCAAATATGTGACCATTTTGGGAGGTGTAATCTATTCTTTCAGGGACAATTTGGTTTTTGCCAAAATAAATCAACAGTGTTGGCCATTAACGATCTTATTCAGCATGTTATTGAAGGCTTTGAATTGGGACATGACACCTGTGCGTCCATCCTGGACTTAACAAAGGCATTTGATTGTGTCTCTCACATCATTTTGCTTGAGAAGCTAAAATCATATGGTTTTCTACCTGAAAGTGTTCAGCTAGTAAAATCTTACCTTTCGGAGTGCTCCCAGTTTCTGTCATACAACTGGAAAAACTCCCAGGAGGCCCCAGTACATCTAGGTGTGCCCCAGCGGTCTGTACTAGGTCAGGTCCTGTTTCTCACTTGTGTTAATGACCTTGTAAACTTTCGAAAGCGCAGTGACATAATTCTCTTTGCAGATGACCCACAATTTTTACTACTTACGATCCTGTAAACATAGATGATTCTGGCATTACTGGGGCGCAATTGAATGTGGAAAGGTGATTTTTATCAAACAAACTCATCGAAGACTCAATCAATCAATTTCAGCCTTCGGGGTAAGAGAGTGACCATGTGATTCTGGCTGACGGTCAGCGGGAGGTTTGTTTTTTGGGTGTGAACCTTGATCATACTTTGGTTTGGAACTCTCATGTGCTGAAGCTGAGCAAGAAGTTGGCTAAGTCTACTTACCTTGTCAGGAACCTGTCAAGTTGTGTTTCTTTAGACTCTCTACTAACAGCCTACCATAGCTATTTTGCCTCAAAGATGAGCTATGCGATTCTAGTCTGAGGGCACTCAGCCCATGCACATGTCATCTTTCGTCTTCAGCGTAGATGTGTGGGAATACTGGGAGGCCTGGGGTACCGGGAGGACTGCCATCGGGTGTTTGTTGGGCTGGGCTCTCTTGACTCTTCCCTGTGTCTCTATTTTGGAGTGTTTACTATATGTTAGGAAAAACATTAGTCTCTCTAATACCCATTCACCCCTACCAAACCCGAAATAATGAAAACCTGGTTCCGGGGTATCTGAGACTTGCCAGAGCTAGAAGTGGCAACAATTTATTTGGTGTAAAGTTTTTTAACACCGGTCCCCTCAATGTTAGGTCCCTCAATTTTGACAAGTTTAAGGATGTAATGAGGGCGTTTTTAAAGAGTAAAGCCTTCTATTTCTTTGAGGAGTATTTGAGTTGCGACACGGGTTCTCTGGCCAGCTTGACTTTGTGACGTCATGTTGTGTTGAGCTATGATATGTTGTTTCGAGCTTGTAATTGTATTGTGTGTCGCGATAGTTGGGGGAGTCTTTCCTTGATGATCTAATGTAGAATTTGATCCAAATATTTCGGCAAGAATGTTCGCTTTTTCTTTGGCCGTGTCCGCTATTGAGCCATCATCTTTGGTCAGTGGTGATATTGACGTCTTTGTGAAACCCTAATTGACAGCTTTGGCAAGTGACCAAAAGGATCTTGATCCGTTAGGACAGTGGAGAAGCTTGTTCTTGATCTGTTCGTTATATTCCTGCTAGCTCTTGTCAATGGTCCGCTTCTAGTCATTTGCGGTAGGCGGCATTTTTAGCATTGACTGCTCTTGAGCAGTTTGTCCTGAACCATAGTTTACTCTTTGAGATACGTTTCATAGAAGAGGGGATCAAAGCTTCCATAGCAGCTAGCATAACTTGAGTTATCTCATCAACAGATTCAGGGGTGTTTTGATTCCTGTTTCCAAGGAAAAGAAAGATAAAACTTGCGAAGATCACGCCACTTTGCAGATGGCTTGCAGTTCACAGGTTGCGGAGATAAGATTGTGGTCTGATGAGCCCAGCGGAGGCTGGACAGTTACGGTGTAGAGATCAGGATTAGTTGTTAAGAATAGGTCCAGGAGGCTAGCAAAGTATTTTTGGCGCTCAGGTATCCTGGTAGGTTCGTCAACCAGCTGAGTAAGTCCGTGGCTTATAGCAAAAGACTCGGCTTCTCGTCCTTCATCGTCATTTTTGTTGGAGTGTTTCACCCAGTCGATGGGATGTACGTTGAAGTCTCCTACTAAGACAATTTCTGCCTTTGGATAGTTGATCTGCAGAAAATCGATTTGATTGCTAAGATTTCAGATATATTTTGTTAAGTTAGGCTCTGTTCTCTCCAAGTTTCTGCGAAATTGGTACTTGCGGGTGATTTTATATTAATTCTTTATAATGATAAATCTTCACCTTCCACCATACAACTGATCAATTTACTTGAATCTATTATGTATGCATGTCACTGCTCCTACTCGTGTAACAAAGTGTTCTTCGACTTTGATAGACTGTATTTTTTCTAATTATAATGGAGGGAGTGTTAAGTGTAATCACAAATAATTTGAGTAGCTATATTGTTTGTGGTGTAATGTCATTAATGCATCATTAATTAATTAATCAGATCATGAAGCTATTTTTGCAAATTTTTATGTATCTCAAGACAAGGATAAAGGTGCTGGGACTAGGTATGGTAGGGTATTCAGTATGATAAATTTCATCAGTTTCGTGCTCTTGCAGATTGGGACTTTTCAGTCTCTGAGGATCCAATCGGATTTTTTACGGGTTAATGTTGAAACTTTTCAACTGAGTATTCCCTCTGAGAAGACTAAAGTCACGTAGAAGTCTACAAAGAATAAGGAAATTTACCGAGTGTCGATATTTTCATGCCTATTTCAACTCTTACAGGTCTCTCTATCGTAAATTGATACAAATCTCAAAAAATAGGTATTATTCCAGTCGCATCAGTCGGTCCTCTAGTCAACAAAAATGAGTTGGCAAATAGTAAATGAGATCAGGCGCAAAAACAGCAGGATATGGATTCAGGGCTCTCTCCAGACTTCACTAACAAGTATTACTGCTTAATCGCTAGCAAACTCACAAATAATTTCCGTTCTGTATATGATCCTATTAGTTATCTTCATGAGTCTAATCAATTCACTTTCTTCTTTGTTCCTACTGATTTGATAGAGGTCAAACAGATTATTCAATCTATTAAAAATAAGAATTCGTCTGGAGACGATAGTTTATCATCAAAAAATTTCCTGATATGGTTTTGCAGACTTTGGTCGAGGCAATTAATTCTTTCTGGAAGCGGGGCATTTTCTCTTCATGTCTCACGGCTGCTAAGGTCATTCCTCTTCATAAGGGTGGAGATCCAGAGGATCCTTCTATAACAGTTTTAGACCCTTATCTCTTCTGTCTACTTTGTCTTAAATTATTGAAAAGCTAGTGAAAACAAGAATGCTCTCTTTTTGCTACAGCATGGGATTATATCTCAGTCTCAGTTTGCATTTCTTCAAAATAGTAGCACAAATGATGCCTAACTTATTGAGGAAGGTATACGTGGGACTCAATGGTGGTTGAGGTGCTGCAGCGGTTTTTTGTGACTTATCAAAGGCCATTGATTGCGTTAGTCATGAAATTCTGCTTCGGAAACTCTACCACTATGGTTTCAGGGCTGTTGCCTACTCTTGGTTTGACTGCTATCTGTCTGGCAGGAGACAGCGTCTACATTTTAATTCTGTTGCTTCGGAGAAGAAGTCCATAGATTGGGGTGTTCCACAAGAGTCAGTTTTGGGTCTCTTGTTGTTTCTGATTTTTGTGAATGATCTGGCAAGCGTGGACATTGGAGGGAAGTTTACGATTTTTGCAGATGACACAACTATTTTTTGACACTCAACATTGCAACATTATCATCATCTATTTCAAATGGCCTGAAAAAAGTCAAGAATTGGTGTGATTCAAATAGTCTTTTGCTGAATCTTGAAAAGACAAAGTTGTTTTAGGGTAGTATTGATAATGTAACTATAGGTTGTAATGCTCTTTCACTGCAGAATGAGGCAAGGTTTCTGGGTCTGATAATTGATAAGAGGTTCAGGCTTGATAATCATATTCTTGTCCTCAGTAAGAAGGTGGCATCTGCTTGTTTTGCTGTTAAGACCATTGTTCTTGAGTTACGCCCTACTGTTGGTAAAATAGTTTATTATGCTCTGATGGAGTTGCGGTTCAGATATGAAATAGCCTTTTGGGGATCTGCTAGTAATTATTTATTCAACATTTTTTTGTAACTGAGAAAAGGGCAGCTCGTTATCTTGGTAGTGCACCTGATAGAGAATCATGTAGGGCTCTTTTTCAATCTCAGAAAATTTTGACACTCCCCTGCCTGTATAGTTTGGAGAGTGTCTGTCTGATCTATTCAAATAGGAGGAGGTTCACCATTCGTGAGGGTAGGTATGCCACCCGACAACAACACTTGCTTCTCCTGCCTATACTTACCTGGTTCTGCCTATACCCGGTTCTAGTCTGGTAAAAATATGTATAGTTTATGAGGCTATGAAATTATTTAGTCACATTCCAAATGACTGTGTAATCTGTGTCCTTTTTTAACCATTGACTGATTTTATTAAAAGTTATTATTGACTTATTGATTTGAGTTAGATTTAGAACTAGTTGAATTAAATAAAGATACTTTCTATGATACCCTAGAACAGGTACTGAATAGAATACCCAAGCAAGATATGAAAATAATTCTTGAAGACTACAATGCCAAATTACGAAAAGAGAAGACGGCGTAACCCCATATCGGAGAATTTAGCCTACACAATATGTCCAATGATAATGGTTTAAGAGTTATTGATTTCGTAACGTCAAACAACTTACTTGTTAAATCAACAATGTTCCCACACAAGAACATCCACAAACAGACCTGGATCTCCAACGATGGAGTAACAAGAAACCAAATAGATCATATTTTAGTAGACGCAAGACATAGCAGCAATATTCTGGATGCAAAAAGCTGCAGAGGTGCAGATGAAGACTCTGACCATATTTTAGTAAGAGCAAAAACGATAGTACGTATATCAGCTCGCAAAGGAAAGAACCGCAGCAAGGAAATACTGTGGGGTATAGAAAAACTAAAAGAACCTGAAATAAATCAACTCTACCAGGATGAAATGGAGCAAATATGCACAAGAACAACACAAGAAGAAGGTACAGAAATTGAGCATATATGATACTAGAACCAAGACCGAAACCAAAAGTACGGTTGGTACGATGCCGATTGCAACAAGCTAAATAAACAAAAAACCAGAGATAGACTCCAAATGATCCAAAATCCATCAAACCACAAACTCTACATAAAATAACATCAGAGGTAGGATGAGGAAACTATCAGAAGCAAGGAAAGAGCAGCTCAAAACGAAAAATACGTAGAACTAGATCGTAACAGACAGCAAGGTAATAATATAAGACAATTCTATAAGGAGGACGGCAACTCAAAGAAAGGAACCAAGGACTCTAACGATACTCGATACTAACAAGCGGTAATGGAGAACTGATACGTGGGGAAACGGAACTACTGCAAGCTTGGAGAGAATATTTTAGCAAACTCGTCAGTCGGTCGGACGAAAAATCACAGAACCGCTTGACTTTCCAAACAGCAGAAACAAACATAGAAGCGCCTAGTCTAGTAGAAACTATTGAAGCTATCAAAAAACTTAAAAATAATAAAGCACCTGGACGGGATCGGATACCGGCAGATTGTCTAAAATATGGTGGAGACACACTTCATAGAGCTATACACCATTTGATAATACGTATTTGGAATGAAGAAATAATCCCACCGGAATGGAAGGAAGGAGTGATCATACCAATACATGAAAAAGGCGATAAGATGGTATGTACAAACTACCGTGGCATCACTCTCCTCAATTGCGCCTATAAGGTCCTGTCAAACATATTAGTGAGCCGAATAACACCATATGCTAGTGAAATTGTTGGTGAATACCAATGAGGATGCCGTAGCGGAAGATCAACAACGGACCAACTTTTCTCGATAAGACAGCTACTTGAAAAGTGCTTGGAATTCAACAGAGATCTTCACAAGCTATTTGTGGATTTCAAACAGGCGTATGGCAGTGTAATCCGAATACGCCTGTGGGAAGCCATGGAAGAATTCTGAATTCCAAAGAAGTTAGTATGCATGGTGAAGACGTGCGTGGAAGGGTCAGTAAATAGCGTAAGAGTGGAGTGGCAAAATTGAGAAATGTTCCCTGTAGAAAATGGACTTAAACAAGGAGACGCGCTGTCCCCAGTTCTATTCAACTTGACCTTTGAGAATGTAGTGAGAGTAGCCCAAACAAACACACAAATATTTGGAGCCAATAGACCTAGGCTACTCCTAGCATATGCCGATGACATCGATGTTGTAGGAAAGAGCACAGTTAACGTCAAGGAAATGTTTGTACAATTGGAGAAAGAAGCTGAAATGATGGGTCTGACAGTAAACGAGACGAAGACGAAATATATGCATTTAACACGAAAGGATAATAGAGACCGAGTGGGGCAAAATGTAACTATGAACGACTACAATTTTGAGAATGTCCAGTCTTTCAAATATCTAAGTTCTCTGATAACAGCGGACAATAATATGAAGGAGGAGGTAAAACACCGAATAACCCAGAGAAACAAATGTTTCTTCTCTGTGCAGAAGAGGCTGAAGTCCAAATATATTACAAGGTCAACAAAAATTAACATATACAAGACGGGGTAATAAGACCCGTCATCATGTATGGATTTTCGATACACAGTTGCTTAGAAGGTTTGAAAGGAAAATATTGAGGAGCATTTTTGGACCGGTTATTGACCAGCAAACTAGCGAATATAGAATACGGACCAATAACGAACTCTCTCAACTATACGATTCCCCAGACATAGCACAAGAAATAAAATCTAGCCGACTAAGATGGATCGGCCACGCCTAGCGTAGTAACGCAACAAAAGGCTTATAAAGAACATATGGGAGGAAGCCCCAACAGAAAAGAGACCCCTGGGAAGACCTAAGCTGAGATTTACAGACAACATCCGCAAAACTTGCAAATAATGGGAATTGATAACTAGGAGATGTTGCCCTAAACCACACTCGATGTAGAGAGGTGGTTCAAGGAGCCAAGACCCACCCAGGGTTGTAGTGCTACAGTGTTATTGTTGTTGTTGAGAGTAGAGGTCATGCTGGTGTAGTGCTTGATTTCACTTTTGTTTCTGATAGAGCTAAAATACGAGGCTTATTTTATGTTAGGAGCTGGTGAATCGAGTTAATATTTATGTTGATGCCTCTTATATTGCAAAGGTCCAATCGCAGTCTATTTTCTATCCTGGAGACGTTCAGGCCTGATGATCCCCCCAGACTAGATGGTCCACTCTCAGGAGTCACTTTTGATGTTGCACTTACAAAGGCGAGACCCCAGACTTTAGACGAGACGGAGTGAGAGATCATTTCACGCCACCTAAGCCAACGTGGTGGTATTTTACCGGGCGATGCGGGTGGACCACATCTTTTTTTTTATAGAGGTTTAGGAAATGTGTATCTATGCACTCCCGTGGTCAACGGTGATTTGCATTTCTGTCTGGTGATAGGCCATTCTGGCGGCCATGGGGAGTGTCGGACTCCGCCGAAGCGACCGACTAAAACCTTTTTCCTTTGATGGTCTCTAGCTGCCTGTCCCGGCACCATTTCGAAAAAAAAAATATCAACTTCGAGACAGGAGCTCTTACTTTCTTCCGTTAGTATCCGATGTCTCTTTCCAGGTCTTTCTCTTCTCTTTCTTTTTTCCCTACCATCGCAGCCATTAGTTTTTCGATAGCGTTCCAACCGGCTCGATCCTTCAGCATAACGTTGAGCAGGTTTTCTTTTGTGAGCCTGCGCCCTACATCAGTTTGAGCCACCTGCCTGATTGCTTCAAATGTACTGCATTCAAACAGCATGTGTTCTGGGAGAGTCTTCAGTTGCATCTCCATAGATGCAGGCGGGAGAATCTCTCTTCTTAAAACGGTACAGGTAAGTCCCAAAACATCCATGGCCCGACAGAAATTGGGTTATAGCATAGTTGACCTCTCCGAAATTACGGTCTACCCACGAGCGGACGTCCGGGATGATTTCCTTCGTCCATTTAGCATCGTTGCTATTGGATCTCCATTTCTGTTGCCACCTGTCCAAGGTCTTTCTTCTCTCTGACTCTTTTTTTTGTTTCTTCGCTTTGTTCGGGAGTTCGTTGTTCTTCGATTCGGCACCGCTCTTCCACCAGAAGGTCTATTGGAATAAGACCGCTAATGACAGTTGCAGCTGTTGTAGAGATGGTGTGGTAACCGCAGCAACATCTGACGGCTGCCTTCCTTTGGCAAGACTCCAGTTTTTTGCGGTTTCTTTATGCTCCGAGAGCGCCTGCCCATACTGGTGCTGCATAGAGCAGAATCGATTGGAGAGCCATTGCCAGGACTCTCCTTTTAGAACAGGATGGACCGCCGATATTTGGAAGGATACATTGGAGGCATTTGCTGACTTAGTCGGACTTTTTGACGATTTAGTCCACGTGGATAGAGAAATTAGTACAGTAGTCCAGCATTACTCCTAGATATTTCAGCGACTTTTCCGGTTTTATAAGGTGTTCTTCAAAGCGGTATTCAATGCTCCTTCGGTTCTTGTAACACCATCCAAATACAACGGCGGTCGTTTTTTCGCGAGCTACTTCCAGGCGGTTTGCACAGATCCATTGGTGGATCTTAAAGAGAGCGGTGTTTCCCTGGGGAACGTTTTCTTCAATGGACTTACTCTTTAATAAAACAGCCAGATCGTCGGCGTAGCACACTAACTCTATCCCTTCGTCGTTGCATGCTTCCATCACATCGTCGTAGAGGACGTTCCAGAGTGTTGGACCAAGCACTGATCCCTGCGGGACTCCTCCAGTAATCTCGCAATTGGATTTGCTTTCTACGAGGACGGAGCGGTTCTCAAAGTAGGATTTAAGGACTGCTAGGAGATAGGGAGGTATTTTACGTTTTATTAGCTTTTTGATTATTAGAGCCCAGTTTGCGGTATTGAATGCATTTTTTACGTCGACGCATATGACGCTGGTGGTGTGGTCCCTGTTTGCTTGGATGGTGCTGATGATTTTTTTTATTCCGTCAACTGTAGAGCGCCGTTGAGTGAAGCCATATTGCTGTTGATTGAAATCTCCTGTTTTTTCAATCTCTGCCTTCAATCTAATGTTGATGATGTTTTCAAAGCACTTGCCCAGGATATCTAGCAGACAGACTGACCTATATTTTTTTTCTCCATCTCCGGGTTTTGATGGTTTTTCTATTAAAATGAGTTTCGATATTTTCCAGCTCTCAGGGAAGAGGTTTCGATTGAGGCACTCTGTAAACAGATCTATGAAGAAATTTATATTACTCAGTAGCAGGGTCTTAACGTGTTCTGGCTTCATGGTGTCAGAACCTGGAGCTTTGTTAGGTTTGATCCGTGAGATGGCATAATTTAGTTCATCTTCCGTGACGGCTGGTATAATGTTGTGAGGGGTCGTGGTGATTGTAGGAAGTTTATCTTGCGGGTCG
Source organism: Pissodes strobi (assembly GCA_016904865.1). Classification (NCBI taxonomy): domain Eukaryota; kingdom Metazoa; phylum Arthropoda; class Insecta; order Coleoptera; family Curculionidae; genus Pissodes; species Pissodes strobi. Next base: position 26,056 of record JAEQML010056127.1, read on the forward strand.
GTAATAAACAGTTTATTAAAGATGTCCATTTTTTCTACTGCGCTTAAAGTTACTCTGGATCCCGTGGCTTTTAGTTGGTTTCTGATTATCTGATAGGCTTGTCCATGTCTTCCTGTAGTGTCGCTATTAGCCTCTCCATTTTTTCTTTTTAGCTCGTCGAATTTCCTTGTTTAGGTTGTGTTTCGCTTCTTTGTATGTAGTTTCTAGGCATCTTCTTTCTGTGTTGTTATTGGTTTTTCTGAGAAAATGTCTTCTTTTTTGTTTGACGTCTTTAATGTGGTTGCCGATGGTATCGTCCCACCAGTAGGGCAGTTTGCAGTTTTCGTCTGCTTTTAATCTACTACAGGAAGAGTCCAACGTTTCTTGGAGCATTTTTATTTTATTGGAAACAGTCTGTCCATCTGCTTTTCTAAAGAAGTTTTCGAGATTTTTGTGGAAGATTTTTGGTTGCAGTTGTTTGGTGTATTTTGGTTTAGTGATGCGAGTGCCTTTGATGGAGATTTTGATGAAAATGAACTGGTGGTCACTTAGGGACTCGCATTCGTGCAGAACTTGCCAGCTTGTCGGACCCCAGTTGGAAATTTCTTCCGAGATGAAGGTGAGATCGATGTAAGGCTCGCCATTTTTTCTCACTAAGGTCGGGTGCTTGCCATCATTCAGAGTCATCAAGCCCATGGAGGTCATCCCTTCGTGTAAGTTTTTCCCCCTGCGATCCAAGGCGCTGCCGCCCCATATTGGATTCTTGGAGTTGAAGTCTCCAGTGACAATAACAGGTTTATTGTTAGTGTAGCAGTTCCTGTATATACTACTCAGTAGCGAGTCCAGTGCCGATTCGAAGATGTTTATATGGCAGTTCGGAGATATGTGTATTGAGTAGACGCATACAAAGCCTAGGTCTACGCACACAAAATGTTGTCTTTGCTCGAATTTATATACAGGAAACTTTTTATTAGAGATTATGGCTGAGTTACTTTCATTGACTGAGTTGTAGGTGTTGCTTTTAAGGATAGAGGAGCTTTTGCCGTTAAGTTCTTGTAGACAGAGTAGGTGGCACTTTTTTTCGGCAGCTAAGAGCTTCGCTAGATCTTCAGAAGCGGTTTTCCTTTGCAGGTTTCCTTGGAGAATGTTTAGCTCTATGGTTAATGGTCGATGCTGGTAAGTAGGTTCCTACTGTTAATCCTCTCCTGTTTTAGGGCTAGTTTAAAGGAGGGACATTTGGAGGTTCCGGTTTTGTGGCCTTTTTCGATGCAAGCAGGACAGAAGATGATGTTGCTGCTACAAGAGTCTTTCCGGTGTCCTTCGTCCCCGCACTTGAAACACTTGTTAGACATGTCCTTCTCCTTATTCGTGCACGAGCGGGCGTTGTGTCCGAATTGGTAGCAACGGAAACACTTGTCTACCGTAACTCTTTCCTGAATTCTACATTCGGAAAATCCGATTCGAATGGTGGTTTTCCTTATGAGATTCTTTGATTTTGTCTCATCCATTTCGATGATTGCGGTCTGTCCTCCGTATGGGTTATTTGTTAGTTTGATGTTGGTAGTGTCGCTGTTTTCAATTAAATTTTCATTAATTAGCTCTCTTCTGATCTCATCGGTGTTTGTAATGTCGTCTATGTCTCTTATGTAAATCGTCTTTTTGCCTCTGCCTCCTGCCATACGAATTTTTCCATCCGTGAATGTGTCTCTTATTTTATCGTGTAAGCGTATTGTCAGGGATTCCTCTTTCATTTCCAAGAGAAGGTTCCCATTGTTTGTTTTGCGGACTTGACGGACTCCTTTGGAAAGTTCTGAGTCTAAGTTATCTTTTAGGGTCTTTAACATGTCCGAATATGATCTTCCTTCTGCCTGCTCTATGATGATTACCTCGTTCCTTTGACGTTGTCTGGTGGTGTTAGTTCTGAGTCTGCCCATGGGATACACTAATGTCAGTTTGACGTCCATATGGTGGAATGTGCACTCGCACATTTTTCTGAAAACTTGTGCGTTTGTATATAATGGAGCTATAATGGTTGCGTCGTCTGCTCCTACCTCGGTAAGTATATGTCTTATTTCTTTTAGGAATTTGTATACGTTTTGTAGTAACTCGTCGCTGTCTGGTTTGAACACGATTGAAGCTGTCTTTGTGTTTGATTTGGTTTTGTTTGTGGCTCTCACTTTGTAGGTAGAGTTTTCTTCTAATGTAGTGTAATATCCGCCTTCGCATAATATTGGCTCTTCTTCCCATAGTTCCGGGAGGAGATTAAAGATCTCCTGTTCCAGTTTGTTGTTTTTCTTTTCAGTTTTTTCGTGCTCCCTTTCCTCTTCCGAGAATAAGAATAACTGGTTTGGTCTTCGACCCATGTTTGCTCTTTCCTCCTCAGTTATTCTGTAAGCGTTCGGCGCCCACGGCAGGTTAAGTATCTTCTCGATGTCTTCAAAAGTCGCTACTTCTTTATATTTAATATCTTCTATAATCTCCTCAGGTACCCTTTTGCACTGGCATTTTTTGTTTTCTGATTCTAATTCTAATTGTCTTCTAAGTTGGCTTATGATTTCGTCCTTTTCTTTTTCTTTTTCTTCGTATATCTTCTTTATGTCCGATATGGTTTGTTTCAGCTTGTCCATCTCCAGGTGTGTTTCGAAGGTGTTCCTCTTGTGTTCAGCAATCGTGCAGTCTGCGAGGGAGCTTATTGTTCTGGTTAAGCTTTTAACCGTTTTGTGCACGTTCTGAGTATCTTGACCGAACTTTAACAATTCTGTAATTTTGCTTTTCAACTTTAGCAGATTTCCACTGGGCTGGATTTCACTTAACGTCTTGAATTCAGGTGATTCCCTGAGAGCTCGTCTGCGTTTCTTCGAGTTCTGCAACACATGATATTCTCCTTCCTCTCCCAGATCTTTTGTGTCATCCGTGTCTTCGATGGTATGGATTGTTGCATAGCCGGGTGTCTAGGTTTTACTAACGGGGGATCTCGAGATAGAGTCCCTTCTTGCGAACGGGTCTGCTATCGTGTCTGTCTCCATGTTTCTTCTTTTCGATGCGAAAAATGGTAAGTTGCCCTCCCCAGAATCCGAGGGGCAGACCTTCCCCGAAGGGTCGGTGCGGGATTCTGCGCTGTCAGCGCTACCCGCCTGGGGTACAGTTCCTTGTTTCTTATCCATTTTCATCTAAGTTGCGTTTAAGGTCGCGCACCTGTTAATTAAGGGGTGGACCACATCTACCACTATAGATATCGAACAGGTCTGCATTAGATTTGTCTTTTTAAAGCCTTTTTAAATATTTTAATATTTTCCTTATTAAAATTTATGCTACATTATAACAATTAGTAAGTTTAACTTATGGAAATTAAGGAGGCTTCAAAGGAAACCAATCACAACAATATATTACATAATAACAATAACGGGATCTGTTCAGCGAAGAAAATTGGCAGTCTTAATGCGATGTTGAATTAGATATAAAAACAGATTAAGTCTCGTAAAAATTAAAATATCTATAAATAACGAGCACATGGTCAACAGTAATAAAAATATTTTATACGGTACAGTAATTATTAAAAGCAATTCGCTAAATGAATTCGTTACGCTCAATGTGTTAATAATTTGATTAATAATAATAATAATATAAAAACACATGGGGCAATCCTGCCGCTGGGCATTTTGAACTATCAGTACCACAAATGAAATATATCGATGAACCCGAAAACAACCATCAAGAACTCTCGGACGAGAACAAGATTGTCTTGGGCCAAAATAAAGAGGACCAAGCTACGACCATAAGTTTTGTTGGGACAACCGACAACCAGCAAGGCAGGACGCGTTCGATCAACCACACTGTCATATGTTGTTATTATCTTGCAACAAAGCTTGAGAATGTATACAAACATTTTAGTATAAAATACCCTTCAGGCAGCAGTTCAGGTCTTTCTTAATATGCAGTAAGTTTTCAAGAACGTACAGTGAAGAAAAAGTTAGTATTTTATTGCGTATAAAAGCATTTCTGCAACTAACCCTGTAAGAGAGTGCCGAAATAATTCTAATCGCACGACTCTGAAATATAACCACGCCAATACTGCATATGAAATATGACTATGACACAAGGAAAAATATGCCTGGCTCAGCACGTCAGCGGCAACGCAGTGTGACAGGTTCCTCAGTCAGTACATTGATACTGGTACTCAACTTACCGATCATCTCTGCAAGGCTATCAATACTTATGCCGTGTCAGTTCTTGTATACTCGTTGGATTGGTAGCATGGCCGGCACTGACATTGAAAATCTCCAGCGGAAAACAAGAACCTTACTTACAAGAGCACACAAACACCATCTGATCAGGAGGTCTAGCGGATCTACGTAAACAATTGGATCGGTAAATAAATAATTTGCGCAATTATTTTCAAAGGAAAGCGAATTCCTTAGAAATTCATAGGGCAGTTTCTAACGCAGATGACTCTACACCATTGCTTTTAAAAGAACACCACGGGTTTGGAAGGAAAAGCCCTTACATGCTAATGAGGCTACCCAGGACCACGTCGACAATACAACGTCGAACTATTTGTTAGTTTCATGACAAATGTTCCCCGATATCGAGGGTTTTCTGCTGGCTATTCAAGATCAAGTGATTCCCACCAGAAACTATCTCAAGTATGTCGACATGGCTGTCAAACCACTGAGACCATCCAGCATATTGCAGCAACAGAATATAAAGTCAGGCATGATGTAGTTGCGAAGATGATCCATCAGGATACAGATACTAGCAGACAAGCTGTTGCTGCTGCAGACAGAAAAGGTATATTACTATAAATACACTGCCGAATATGTTTTAGAAAGTAACAATCATAAGATCTACTGGGACCGCACTATGCTTACTGGCCAGACGGCGACCCACAATAGACCCGACATCATTCTCGTAGATAAGCGGGCCGAGGAAGACACGCTAATCGACATCGCCATACACAACAACAACAATTTGTAGGTCAAGCACGCCGAAAAGATGGCCAAATATCGAGATTTACAAGAGAAAATCCGGCAACATTGGGAAATGGGAAGAGTAAGAACGGTGCCAATCATTGTGTCATCTGTTCAAAAACCATTTTGAACACTTCGTCAAATCTAACGATTTAATTTTTGTACAATTTAACATTCCACGCCACTGTCCTCGCATTTCAAACAATTTAAAACCTTGACGATACTACTAACGCCATCTCTTGTTTGCCACGTTTATCCACTGCGCTAGAGAGTCTAGAAAGCTAAAGGTTAAGCGTCCTCAAAAGGCCTCCGACCAATCATAGCGCTTTATCCGGGGCATTTTAAGATGCTTTACAGGCGTAGCCGACTATATCAAAATCGGTCTCTCCTATTGGTCGATATGCATGGCCCTCCGCTCGCTTCGCTCGCTACGGGGCCTCAAGAAAAGAAAAGTAACCAGGTGCTAACCCAATCTAACCCAAAATAAAAAAAAAGCTATTTAGAAACATAATCTTTCAAAAAAAAAATAAAAAAAACAACGGGGTTCGAACCTGTATTTTCTAGGTGAGACCCAACGCTCTAAACCTCTACACCGCAACAGCTCTTGCGAGGAATTGATTGCATCACGAAGACATATCGTAATACGAGATGAATCGACCAATAGGATTTTGATATAGTCGGCTACGCCTGTAAAGGATCTTTAAATGCTTATCCGGGCGGTATTACTAGCGCCATCTGTTGTAACCACCTTTACTCATTTGGAGCCGGCCGCTCATCCTAAACTCATCTGACCAATCACAGCGTTTCCCGCTATACCCCGGCGACCGAGTCGACCAATCACTGTCTCTTAACGGAGGTAATCAAGTTAGCTCCTATATTCATGATCTTTAAGAATCGATTTTAATAAAATTTAGTTAACGTATTTCGGCCGGATTTGTGTTAAAATTCATAAGGTTAATTTAGACAATCGCTGACGTAAAGGTTTACATAACTGCTCAGTATTTACATTATTCGCCCTTTCTATTTCCGGAGGATGTATATCATCCCGCCGGAAGGGGCGTTAACAACTTCTTCAAGTTGATCTAGTTCCCACGTTCTAGTGCGAAGTAGTCTCTTGAACCTCGACCATGTAAGTTGCAAAAAGCGCACTCCCGTTTCTAGCCGGCTGGCGCAAGCCGCCATGCCGGCAAGTTTTCACGTTTTGAGACCTCATTATCTCTAGTTCGTTACTCAAGTGATATAGTGATATCCTGCCATAGTCATTGTCACATCAAGCCTACAATAAGATATTTATTGGCAAACTTAATGCCATTATTCTCACGCCGAGCAACGGTGTCCCAATTGGTCTCATCCATGGGAGTTGTACAATCGAGCCCTGTCTCGAACCACACCACACTCAATAGAACCTAGTCTCGAAATCTCAAGTAAACGAACATGTTTACAATTACATTCTCACTAAGCCTACAAAAAGGTATTTCTCGGCATCTTTACTGCCATTATGGAGACCCACTGATCTCTCTAATTCTCAAAGGCTGTGCCATGCGCTGCACAGTTCCCAATGGTCTTGCCCATGGGACATTCTATATTACCAGTATACCACTGGATTGCTATACTCTTTGCCTTATTCTAATATAAGGGTTACTCTGCACTAGTCTGCATACTCATGCCTATTCGCATATAAGGATTAAACGACACTAGTCTGCCAATATACTCAAGTTATCTCAAGGCTACATCCCATACGAGGATTTCAGCTTGCTTATGCTGCCTGCATAGCATATTTACTAATCATTCATGCGTGTACCAATAAGCTGCATTCACAAGGCATTCATGTCATGTCATATGCACCAACTGCATACCAGAGTCAAACCACTACATTCTAGTAGTTCTTGTTTGGGTTAGTTTGGGTTAAATCTAGCTAGTGTTTTTCAAAGTGACTTTCCCCCAGTGTTAGAAGATAACCTCCTGAACATTGAACGTATCTCGTCACTGGTGTTCATAGTGTACATATTAGCTTTTAGGTGGACTCTAAGGTAATATTAATCCTGTCATTATTGCTTGTATATTGTTGCATTTTATATCAAAGCTAACTCAGCTAACATAGTTGATAAGTAGCTGTTCTGCAAGAACTCATAATAGACATTTAACTTTACATAGCTTCAAGGTTATGTTTATAACCATATATTAGTGCAGTACGCAATGCTTTAGTTTTTAAAAGTATTATTTATGTCATATTATTCAAGGTCGAAACTTTGCCTCGACTAATATTGTTCACATCGTAGCACTGACTACGTACAATTATTCAGTGTTTATATTTTGTGTATTTATGAGCTTCTAGTTATTTTCAAGCAAAGTAACTTATTAAAATATTCATATAATGCTAAAGCTTTTTGTTTTATTTACAAAATGACTTTAGAACTAACCCTTTGGTAAATTTCAGTGCCTAAGAGCACATCTCTTTTTGTTCAGAAAATCGACCAAGATCGACTCTGAAACATCATCATCAGGACTCATTCCAAAGAATATGTTAATAAACATCAAGGAACTCGGATTGAGTGAACATCTCTTCAAATTGATTCAAAAAGCAGTACTTCTCGCAACAGCCCGTACCGTCTGAAAATTTGTAGGAAATCCGTAGGTGCCACCAAGGACCCGATAACATGTAAAGGGTTCCCTCAGAGCTTAATGCTTTTAATATCCGGGATATCTGGGAGGGAGTGCGAATGCCGTAAGGCTAAATAATAATAAGAAGAATAATAAGTCAAGTGGTGTATCCAAAGAATGCGAAGTTTCAGAACACAAGCCGGCCAGGGCCCCGAACTTCCAGCAGTAAAAATAAGTGTAGGTATATACAGGCTGGTTTGATTGATTTTAAATGGTTGCAACTTAAACACGGATTTAGCAATTAAGATACGGTTTTACTAAATTGTTGCGGTTTCTAATACTTTTAACGTTATGCAAATAAATGCAGAAACTGAGCACAAGTAAGACAACTTCAGCTGATGTCAGCATTTATATCCGCTTTCAGATCTACCGACATACCGTGTAATACCTTGTCTTTTTAAGCCATTTCATTCGGAATATTTTTTACTTTTTTTTGAAAATATATATAAATAGATTTCGAATATATTCGAAAAGTTCAAGGCTTAAGAACAAAGACAAATCAATCAATTAATATTTATTTATTATTGATGGTGATTTGAACTTACGTAAACGCTCTCAGAAGTCAAGGAATGTAAACATTTTTTAATCTAGGTTCAGATATGATTTAAATATATATATTTTTATAAAATAATAAACCGCTAGAGATTAAGTTAAGACAGTAATTTCAATGGCAAGAGCTTTAAGTCACTAAATCCATCTTCCAAACATGCATTTTTGTCATATTATGTAGGGACCGAATTATGATTTTCCTTAAAATTGTTTACCGACAAAGTTATCATCAATAAAATTTGAAGGAGAACATTGTACTACTTGTAATACCTAGTAAATATAATTGTTCATGCTCGCAAGTTATTAGAATGGACGTAGTTACAAACAGTAAGTGTTCATGCTCGCAAGGACAATTTAGGACTTAAAATGCGTATCGTCTAATTCCCAGATTTCCCCGAAGCAGTGGC
>MU191599.1:1886-14373 GCA_016904865.1 Pissodes strobi
TATCGAAGTCAATATGTTGACGATATCGTTGTTGCATCAGAAGATTCAAACTGTTCTTATGTAGATTGATATATATTTTTAAATAATATCTTAAATATCATTTTACCGATTTTGTTGAAATTTGGTTCGGTTACCTGTAATAATAAGGGGCCCATGTAGCCTTACTTAGATTAAAAATATAAAATTGAGTGGCGTCCCCGGGGGCATCATAAGGAATATTATTGACAAAACAGTGTGCGCCACCGACCTTTTTAAAATTTTAAATTTTTTTCGTATTAAGCAACTAAAAATGCAACATTTTTGCAGAATTTTCGAGAAAAAAATCAAAATCAGTTAATTACTTTTCCAAACTTTTTTAAAATATCGTTTTTTTTATTAATATCTTAAATATCCATTGATCGATTCTATTAAAATTTGGTAGTCTGATCTGTAATAATATGGGTCTCATTTAGCCTTAATTAGATTAAAATTATAAGTCCAGTGGCGTACCGGGGGGCATCGTATCGAATATTATTGCCAAAAAGATTTACACCACTGACTTTTTGAAATATTTCATATTTTTTTCGTATTGAGCAACTAAAAATACAACTTTTTTGCTATTTCCATTTTCATAATGATGAATGAGCCATTTTGGGTAAGGTGTTTCGCTAAAGAACCTTCGGTTAGAGGCCCGTATCATATTCAATATTAAACAAAACCGAGCGTGATTTTGTCCTAGAACGTAAATAGAAATCGCGAATAATCACCCGTAATCACACGCTTATCAATCCCGAGGAATTTTATCTAAATTATCATCGGCCTGGTCTTATCAAGCGTAATTGAAAATTTGAACGTCTCAATGTGTTTAGAAAAAAGCAAGGCGTTGTAGGTATATAGTTCACCTTTATAACGATGGAATGTGAAACATTTGTTTGTTTGTTTAAATCTAATAATCTTACAAAATAAAGTGCCCAGAGGTATTTATTAGTTTATAACTGGTACATAAGGTACCTAGCCGCGTTCAGGATCAGCAACCATTCGCGTTGAACCGAGTGCAAATGAGCGAATGCTAGTAGAACAGGTAGCTAACTGACTAATTCCTTCGAATAGATACCTAAAGGTTAGAGTGAAAGTAACGAATATTGAGTACTAAGTATTAAGGTTGATCACAGGACAAGGTAAAATAAAGAAAATGTATTAGTTAAATGTCCCATGGTTCTGTTTAACTTTGCTAGTTGTTTTATAACCACAGGGTAAGTCATCGATACAGTAAACATTTCTTAGTTTAGATTGGAAACTAAGCCTAAGAAACAGAAAGTACGAGCATGGTGCATATTTATATATCCACTTAGGTCCTTGCACTTCCTGCTTGCACCTTAACATCACCTTTAGGTGAGGAAAGTATGGGCATATTTGCATCGATACTTGTTACCACTTGTTTTGATGTTCCACAAACTATTTTTTTTTATTTTAGATGAAAATAGCTTACACCGTACACCCATCCAGAAACGGTCGAAACTATGTACTTGAGGGATTCGCAAATTAAAGTGTTTATAAAGAAAAAAACCGTGAGACGAGTCGTGAAGCAACGATGAACATTCCGCACATCAAAGACAAGTATTATATTACTTATGGAATATTTTATCTCTTGGGGATACTCACATTTATCCCGAACTATTTCATCATAAATGCTAGTAGAGTAAGTATCAGTCAAATAGGAGGTTACAGGAGTTGAAAGATGGAATAAAGGAAATAAAAGGACCGATAGTGATTGGAGGAGACCTGAATAGCAAGAATAAAGCATGGGGAGGGGATGTGCCGGATGCTAGATGAGAGGAATTGATGTTGTGGGCGATAGAAGAACGAATGACGATTGTAAATGAAGATGATTCCTTAGAAACCTTTAGTGGGGTGAGAGGGGAAGGCTGGGTGGATGTAACCATGGTTAGGAATGCAAGGCTGAAAGAGTGGGGTCGAGGAAGAGGAGACTCTTAGCGATTACAGATACGTGAGGTTTAGGATGGATGTTAGGATGAAAGAAGTAAGGAAGGAGGCATGGGTGTATGACTTTGAACGGACAAGATGGGAGGAAATAGCAAGGGATTTGAGTGGCGATGAATGCGGAGAAATGGCGAGTGAGGGAGAAATAGAGAGGGAGGCTGAGAGGCTACAAACCAAGTGCATGGCTGTGTGCAAGAGAGTAGTTAGAAGGAAACGCAAGAATGAAAGTGAGTAGAACGAGTTGGCAGCGGCAAGGAGGAATATAAGTAGAGTGAAGATAGAATACCAGAGTGAGAGGGATCAGGTACGGAGGGACGAATGCAAGAGGGTATGGTTGCATGAAAGAAATGAATATAAGAAAATGATAAAGAACAAGAAGATAGAACATGTGAGGATAGAAATTGAGAGCATATCTGAGAATTAATCGTGGGAGAGAGTGTGGGATTTTTTGAGGAAGAAAAGTATACGTAAGGGTAGTAAAGCGGTGAAAAATGGGCAAGGAAAAGAGGCAACAAACCAGGAGGAGGAGGATACATTTTTGTTGGACTTGTACTCGGTACGTGGTGGATGGTGAGCAACAGGGAGTTAGCTAGGGAAGCGAGGTATAACGTGGGGATAGGAGAAATGGAGATAGAGACGACGATTTTGGACCTAAAAACAAGGCAGGCTTGCGGAGATGACAGGATACCAAATGAGGCGATGGAGGCAATATGGGAAGGTAATGGGGAGTCGTTGAACGTATGCAATAGGTGTTGGGAGATGGGTTACTTCCCGAAGATCTGGAAGGTGGCAAAGATTCGCTGGTTCCCTAAGGCGATGGGAAGTGTTAGGCCCATAAGCCTGTTACCCACCTTAGGGAAAATGTTAAACGAAAGGGTGAGAACTTGGTGTGAGAGAGAGCTGAAGTTCAGTGAGAGTCAGTTTGGTTTCAGGGGAGGAAGGGAGACGATTGGGGCGATTGAAAGTGTGTTGCGAGTGATGAGGGAAGCAAGGGAGAGTGGTTTGCATAGTATGATTGTTATCCTGGACCTGAAGAATGCATTCGATTTCGCATGAGAATGCCGAAGCGAAAGAGGGATATATGTTGGAATTTTTTAGCGGAGAGAAAGGTAATGGAGTGAGAAGTCAGAAAGGTAACCGGGGAAAGGATGTCCACAGGGGTCGAGCCTGCGGCCGACCCTATGGTTGTTATGCATGGAAGGGTGGCTGAGGAGGATGTCTGAACTAGAGAGAGAGAGGAGGGAGTGAAAGGGCAGACCTTCGCGGATGATCATGTAATTGTGATTCCGGAGAGGTCAGTGCGTGAAATAGAGAAAATGGGAGAGAACATGGACAGATCGTAAAGAGTAGGAGAGAGAAAGCTTTGCGGAGTATAATAAGGGAAAGACGCAGGTTATGTTTGTAGAAAGAGGAGGAAAAATCCGGGAACCGGTTGTTAGAATGGATGGAAAAATGATTTAGTGTAAAGAGTATGTGGACTTCCTGGGCTTGAGGATTGATAGGAAGTTGAATTTTATTGAACATGTAAAGATGGGGACGATGAAAGCGAGTGAGTTGGCGATGAAAATGTGTGCGTTAGCGAGGAATGAACATGGATAAAACGAGAATGATTTACGATATGGTGGTAAGCCCAGCGGTTTTGTATGGGAGTGAGGTGTGGGGCATACGAGCGAATGATACGAGGGAGAAAGGGCAGTTGGATGCGACGCAACGTATGTTTGGACTGATTGTGGCTAGAGCGTATCGGACAGTGGCGAGTGAGGGACTTCAGGTTATGAATGGGATGACACTTCTTGATATAGAGGCGAGAGTCAGGTATGAGTTTAGGGAGCGGATGAGAAATGAAAGGGAGGAAAATGGAGTAAGAGAAAGCGATAAAGAACATCCACCGGAAAATTTGAGTAGGAGGAGTGAGGGAAGCGTTGGTGAGGAGGAGGTGAAAGTAGACGTGGATATGAGTGAAACGGAGGGGGTATGGTTGCGGGTCAGGGTTAACGGGGAGGTAAGAATAGGAATGTTGGGGGAGTGCAAGGAGAGCTGTTTGGAGTGGAGTTCATGTTGGATGCAGGAGTTGGGAAACTATAGGATCTTCACTGATTCGGATATGGTGGTGAGGAAGACGCAACATAAGTGGGTAAGAGAGATACAATGTAGAATGAGAGAATCGGGAATGAATGGGATCAGAGTGAATGTGGAATTGATGAGAATATCGCAAGGATGCATGAAAATCGCGGATAAAGAGGCTAGGAGAGATAGGACCGAGGGAAAGGAAATTGGAGGTGGCGCAGGGAGAAGTCTATTAGGGCTCAAGAATATCAGGAGCGCGAGAAAAGAAGTAATAATGAGGAGATGGCAAGATAGGTAGGATGTGAGTGTGAAAGGGAGAGGTTGCTTGTATGAGGTGTGTAAGGAAGTTGGGATGTGGCCTTCAGAGCAAGCCAGCTGGTAACCGGCCATGGTAATATGGAGGAGTACCTTTGGAGATTTAAATTGAGGGGTCCGAATGGGATGTGTTAGTGTGGTTTTATACTGAGAATGTGTAAACACTTGTCAAACGTATCCACCCTTAAGCTCTTGTATTACACCTTCGTGAGAATAAAGTTGAACTACGGTTCCATTGTTTGGTCCCCTATATGCAACCGCCACGCTTACTCAGTCGAGTCAGTTCAGAGGCGCTTCCTGAAATATTTAATGTTCAAGGAAGATCCATCCAAGAACCATGACTTTATCCTGGTGAGGTTTGCAGAGTTGCCTTTCACGGTTTGTCACGTCTCTTAGACACTATCATTTCTCCATAAGCTTCTTTCCTCTAAAATCGACTGTCCATTTCTATTCGTAACTTGTTATGTGCTTGTATGATTAATTGTCATTTGTAGGATTTTCTGTAATTGGGCCCTTGGGCCTGTTGGAAATACATGGCTATTTATTTATTTATGCCAATCCCATTTCAGTTCTGGCGCTACACACACACACACACACATAACCATTATCATGCCTAATTACTTATTATAATAATTTTAGTACTGGATGTACAAGTTCAGATTTATGGGACCCAGACCGGATCCGGATGACTCCAGCGGAGGTCCAGGCCCTCCGGAAGACCGCAACGTGTTACAGGCCACTTTCTTATCGTCGTACTACATAGCTTCGCAATTGTCGCTGATTGTTTTCGTGATGCTGACGGCGGCGTTTTCCAAAAAACTACCGCCTCCGGATAAGAGGATATCGGCCGCCCTCTTGTGCACTTTGGTATTTTACGCGGTTAATTTGATATTCTGCAATTTGGTTACCGATAAGTGTAAGTAGTAGATAAGTCAAGATTTTACAGGTATGTCTCTTGAATAGGCGTACACTCAAAACCTAACTTATTGATACTTTTAAAACATTTTTAATTGGAAGAAGAGCTTCATCACTGTACCAACTTTACAATTTTTCTTTTGCAGTTCAAGTGGCCTTCTTCTTCCTCGTGATGTGCATAGCCTGTTTTCTTGGAGGTAAGTTAAGCAGTTTGAACAAAAAGCCACTGATTCCTAACGTAAAAATGATATTCCTTTACTTTTTAGTGTGCGGAGCCGTCATTTTAGTAAGCCTGTTCGAGATGGTGAGAAAGTTCCCGGCGGAATACTATACCGCAATACTGACGGGACAAGCTCTGTGCGGTGTCATTTCGGCAATGGTTCAGATACTTACGATCAGCGCGACTGATATCCCTATCAACGGGGGGCTTATATTTTTCGGAATCGGTAAGTTAACAATTAGTCATCAAATGTAACATATCAATATTCACTCAATCAAGATTCGGATGTATGATTCAAGATTGACACAGTCCAAATCCAATAAATATCAAATTCGAACTCCGCGCCCCCAAATACCCCAGAGTACTAACATCACATTTTGTTTTTCTCCCGGAATCCAAGATGAGCCAGAATTCTAATGGCTTTTCTCTGCAGCGCGAACACCCTATCCGCAGACGATGCCCCATCCCACACCGCGATAGCATATGTCATTACTGAGTGAAACAGAGCATGATAGGCGGCCAGGAGTGTCCCATCTGACACGCAATCCTCCATACTTCTCAGCAACTCAGCAAGAACACACAACTTCTCAGTCTTCCACAGACACTGTTAGCATAAACATCCCATTTCAGCTTTGGATCCAGATGCACCCCTAGAAACTTGGCACTCTCATGATTTTCAGAGTAAAAATCATGTTTTGTGTTTTATCAAAATTTTACAGCAGTTCGTTGATTGCAAACCACTGCCTACCACTTCACAGCTTCAATTTCTTCAAGCCGCTGTCCTTGCAGACTGAGTGTCGTGTCGTCGGCGAAGAGAGTGTACCCCGCAGTGGGCCCCTGTGATGGTAGGTCATTTACATAGATTAAGAAAATAATGGGCCCCAATACTGATCCCTGTGGGACTCCTACATCAACGATTTTCTCCCTCGACGAAACTCCACCCACCCTGACAATCGGCCGACGGTTTTCTAGGTATGACTCCAGCAGCTTTATGCTAGTCTGATCAAATCCATAGCACTTTTTATTTATAAAGATTCCATGGGAAACACAGTCAAAGGCTTTGCTTAGGTCAAAGAATCTGGCAATGTGGTAGTGTCGGTCTTCAAATGCATCCATAATCTTGGAGAGGAGGTTCTGGATGCCAAGAACAGTGCTCCTGCCTTCTCTAAATCCAAACTGGCAATTTGAGAATTAGACGTTGCTCTCAAAGTAGTGAGTGATATCGAGATGCATTTTTCCACAACTTTTGACAATATAGGGAGCAGAGAAGTTGGGCGATAGTTTGATATTTCCTCCTTATCACTGTTCTTATAAATAGGCACAACAATGGCTGTCTTCAGGGCATCATTCAGGGCATCAGGGAAAATTTCTTTGGCAAAGCATCTATTGATTAGTTTTGTAAGTGGTAAGATGATCAAGTTCTTTATTGATTTAATGACTTTGACTGAGAATCCATATATAGCTGTACTGTTTTTATTCTTAAGACTGTTTATTACATCTCTTACTTCGTTGTATGTTCTGTTCAAGTGAAAAAGTCACACCAGGCCTCTGTATATTTTCCAGATATTGAAGGGGGCCCATTTCTGTTCTAGGTATATTTTCCTTAAGGCATATTAAATGCATCCGGCTGAATGGATGGAGTTGCATTCTCCTTTTGCTGACCTCTATTATTGTTGATGATGTTCCACATACACTTTGTGGGGTTTTTCGCACTGTTGATCATATTGTCATAAGCGTTTATGTTCCTTGATTGTTTGCCAGTACGTTCTCCTGAGATCATATTACTCCTTCCGATTACCTGGAGTGTTGTACTGTCTGTAAACTTTCCCCACATACGGCGCAGTGAGTCATTGAACCACTCCACTCTGTTCAGTCTTGGTGTCCCATCACAGTATGTCCTCTCCGGGAAGGATTGCACATAAGCATCGCATAAAAGTTCCACAAATTGAATGAATTTATCGTTTATCGTGATATTAGCAGCTTCGATAAAATCCCATCGGGAAGATTCCACGATATTGTGAAAATTGAGCATACCCCTCTGTGTGATTGGTCTAAAAGATGTTTTGACAGTTTCATTGTGCTTATTAGTTATTAGCTTAAAGAATACTACAGTCCCACGATGGTCAGACATGTTAATTTCCACAATCTGCGCCTCAATTGAGGCAGGCTTCCCCGCGAGTTGGCTCGTTTATCATTTTTTGAAAATCATAGCTTTCAAAGAGGTCACACGTGTAACCTGCTTCTCGTTGTTCTGAGTTGAACAAAACGTTAAAGTCACCCGCCACTACAATATTTCTACTGTTGCCTATGCTCCGCAATGCAGTTTCCAGGGCATCCAGGAAAGTGGCAGTGGTTTCAATATTAATACTAAATACATTTGTGGTTTGCAACTTGAGATTTTTATTCAATAGGATCAAGGTACCTCCTCCTCTGGATCCACTTCTTGCTGTGCAACTGATTAGTTAGAATGTTAAGAGTTTATAGTTCTTCTGCAATTAACCAGTGCTCCGAGAGAGCTACGATGCTGTACAACTTGCCTACCAGGAATGTATCCAGCAGGCTTTGTCTTCACTTTTGTCTTCACTGTTATCTACTTCCTTTGGAATACCACTCCCTTCAGGTTTAAAAAATGATTTATTCTTACCCCTTTTGGCCAGAAAGCTGCATTTAGAATGATATCGTTGTCTTCCTTTAAAACGCCAAGTTTAAAACAGCTGAATGCTTTGGCTTTTTTCGTCTTAATGTAATGTTTTCCCTGCCATTGTTTTTTGAGTAGTTTATGAGATCTTGTGGCTCCGTATCAGGTGTGAAACCAGATACAAAGAGCCACGTGTAGATACTGGCTATTTTCAACTGCTTACCCTGCTTCGAGGATCTATGTTTTGTCTATGGTTGCTGCGCTTATGTACGGTTGTCCAAGTGTCTTGTCTTGAGAAAGCACCTCTGTATCGTCATTTTCAAACTTCCTTCTGCTTCCATTGTTTCCGGAACTGCAAACATTTGTTTTGGCTTTGTTTACATCTTCCTTAACCTCACTTCTTACATCTGTCACTCCAGATCCCTCCTCCACAATTTTAGGGATGGGCGCTTTCATCGGTGATCTGGCGAAGACGAACCGTTTTCCGTCTATTCTTCCCGCGTCGTGGTTTGTTTTTGTTCTTTGTTTACCATTAGATTTTCATTTATGGAGAGTTTTTTTTCTAAATCACTCATTTGTCCTTTCAGCAGAGAGTTATTTTCTTCAAGGATTTGGTTTTTACTTCTTAATTCGTCCACTAATATCTTGAGGTAGACAATTTCGTTGCTATTTTCGGTTAAAACGTGTTTTGGACTGTGACCCACGTCATGTTCTGAACATATTAATCGTGTTCTTCCTAAGATTTTCACCTTTTCTTTCCAGTCTCTTGCAGCGCAGGATGGATGAAACACCTTCCCACACAACACAACTATTTAGTTTCTTCTTGCAACAGGCAAAATACCCGTTTTCTGTTGGATCAAACTCGGGCACGTCGTTTACCGACACCATCTTGAAATAAGTGTCATCCACGTACAGGGTGTTCACCCATAATGTCCCCCCCCCCCTAACTTCGTTAATTTTTAAGCTACAAAAAAAAATAAAAAACAAAATTGTAGGGCTTTTAATGTAGTTTTTGCACACGTAAAGGAAAAAACAAAAAAATGTACAGTATACAGGGTAGATCAAAAAGAAACATTTTTTTAAATTTAGCCCCCATTTTTGCTTCGATTTTTCGATTCTAAGTAAAATTCTAAGGATTTTTAATGTAACACACTATATGCCTAATACTTTAGGAGTTATTGACAGTTTAAGTCGCTATTTTTTTTGTTATTTTATTTTTT
Source organism: Pissodes strobi (assembly GCA_016904865.1). Taxonomy (NCBI): domain Eukaryota; kingdom Metazoa; phylum Arthropoda; class Insecta; order Coleoptera; family Curculionidae; genus Pissodes; species Pissodes strobi. The sequence continues at coordinate 11,242 of MU191599.1, forward strand.
ATGGCAACAGCCACCTAAGAATATAACTTTTTGTTTAGCTAGTTTAGACAGATCCACTTACATGTCACCCACATACAAATAAAAAAATTTTATATTACTAACAGGGTGTTAAAACCACACATTTTCACAAAAAATCTCCTATTTTCGAAATATTTCGGTACAGCAAACTCGTATGATTTTTCATACCTAAAATTCGAACTCCACGCCTCCAAATACCCCTCTCCAGAGTACGGACATCAAATTTTTTTTTGAATTTTTTTTTTTTTGCTTTATTACAGAAACGGTTAAAGGGATTCACGTACAGGGTGTCCCATTTTCGATGATATTACGGGGTCTCTCACTTACGAGTAAATATAGAGAGTTGCGGCTTTCGCAATACTGTGCTACTTTTTTGTGAAAAGAACGATGGTATAAACAAAATTTTCATAGCCCGCTTCGTTTCTGAGATACAGGGTGAAATTGAAAATAATGCATTTTGGGACCCCCCTCGTATCTCCGTTATCCTTCAACATATCGCAAAGTTAAAAACTTGATCTCATATACTTTTTTACGTAGAACCCAGTGGCGTAGTCAGATTTTTGCTGTGAGCTGTCAATTTTTAGCTATAAATCAAACTTATGTTTTTTTTAATGTAACACCCTGTATATTTTTCTTTCGTTTGAATGGAAATTTTATAAGCTTTTCAAAAATATATAATACATGATATGTATTTTAAATAATAAGCCTAAAATTCATAATTTTACAAAATGTATCTCTGTATCTGTTATAAGTATTAGTAGGCAGAGATTATTATTACGCCACTGGATTCTACGTCAAAAACTGTATAAGAGCGATTTTTTAGCTTTGCGATATGTAAAAGGATAACGGAGATACGAGGGGGGTCCAAAAATGCATTATTTTCAATTTCGCCCTGTATCTCAGAAACGAAGCGGGCTATGAAAATTTTGTTTATACCATCATTCTTTTCACAAAGTAGCACAGTACTGCGAAAACCGCAACTCTCTATCTTTACTCGTAAGTGAGATACCCCGTTATATCATCGAAAATGGGACACCCTGTACATGTCATCCAAGTAGAAATAAATTTGTTTAAATCACTTACAGGGTGTTAAAACCATAATTTTTCCCAAAAAATCCCCTATTTTCGAAATATTTCGATACAACAAACTACCTTGATCAACAAGAAGCAAGGCAAATCACCTCTTATTAGTTCTCCTGGACCTTCTGCTATCCTAACTGCAGAAGAGGAGAATATATTAGTTAAATGGATTTTGTCAATGGCCAAAAGGCATTTTCCAGTGTCAAAAACTCAATTATTAGATTCAGTTCAAAAAATCATGAATGAATCAAAGAAAGTGAAATTTTTTGAAAACAATATATACCAGGTGATAAATGGTATAAACTGTTACTCAGAAGACATCCCGAAATCTCACCTAGAACTTGCCAAACACTTACCCCCAGTAGAGAAAATGTTTCAGAAGCCCAACTAAGAAACTGGTTTGAAGAAGTGAAACAATATTTAATATCACGAAATATTTTTGACATTACCAACGACCCCAAAATGATTTTTAACTCAGACGAGAGCGCATTTTATTTATCGCCAAAAATTGATAAAGTGTTAGTAAAGAAAGGTGAAAAAAGTGTATACGCAGCAGCTGGTGATGAAAAGAAATACTTAACAGTTCTGGTTACTACAAACGCAGCTGGGAAGATGGCTCCTCCTATGATTGTTTATTCTTATACTCGAATTCCTGGGCACATTGCCTCCAGTGTCCCAGCTGAATGCGGTATTGGAACATCCGAAAATGGTTGGATGTGTGCAGCTACATTTTATGAATACATTTGTAATGTATTTAATCCACAGTTAGAAAAAGAAAACTTAAAGAAACCAATTATAATTTTTTTAGATGGACATTTGTTACACCTAACTCTTCATTTATCTACATTTTGCGCCAAAAATGGAATAGAGTTAATTGCCTTATACCCAAACTCCCCTCATTTACTACAGCCACTTGATGTGGCAGTGTTTAGATCACTGGAAGTTGCTTACAAAAAAGAAGTGCAAAAATGGAGAATAGACAACTTAGGCAACAAATTACAGAAACATTTCCCCCAAGTTTTTTAAAAGGCACTTTGCTACATAGGTGAAGATACTAATAAAAATGGATTCCGTGCACAACAATGTGCACTTTGAGAAAATTTCTAAAATAACAGTCTCTTGTCCAAGCCCAATAGAGAAATGTGAAATTTTGAAGAATAAAGGTATATTGAAAGGTCTTGCAGGAAACATTGCACCAGATAAGTTAAACAAATTTAGAAAATGTTTAAAAGACAACTTGAATTGGAATGAAGCAATTGAAGATTCAAGCCTTTTTGAAATATGGAAAGATCTTAACAAAAAAGTTAAAGCAGAAGCTATAAAAAACGAAGAAGAAGATAACCAAAATATCATGACACCTGTCGATCAGGAACTGCTTAACAATGACGATGAAATTGAAATCCAGAATAAAAAAAAATTAGAAGAACAATACACAACGATAAAATGAAGTCACTCCACAGAAAGAAGACATAACGAAAACATCTGAGACACAACAAGTAAATGAAAGTAATAATTCAGAAATGTTGGATTTGCCAGGACCTTCTCACAATCAGCTGGGTTGTAGCGTGCCTACTCCATTTAAAAAGACCTTGTTCTGGCCCGAAACAAAACCTTCAAAATCAAAACGAACAAAAAAAGAAAAAATCCATCGGTTATAAAATCTGACGCATGGCGAAAATATCACTTAAAAAAGGAAAATGAGAAAAAAACAAAAGTTAGAGCAAAAGGAAGAAAGGGCCAGGCAGAGGAAAGACAAGATTCAGAAGGAAAATAATGAACCTGAGAGAAACAAAAAAGTATTGAAAATTAGCAAAATGAATACTGAAGTTTCTGAAAGTTCCGAAGAAGAAGAAGAAATATTGAAAATATTTTTTTCGCTTTCATTACAGAAACGGTTAGAAGAATCCACGTACATATCACATACGTACAAATAATTTTTTTTAAATCACTTACAGGATGTTAAAATCACATATGTTCCCAAAAAATGCCCTATTTTCGAAATATTTCGGTACAGCAAACTCGTGCGATTTTTTA